>JBBPBX010025884.1:0-15408 GCA_038048925.1 Garcialebias charrua
GACACAACAGTGGTGGGTCTCATCAGCAACAACGATGAGACGGACTACAGGAACGAGGTGAGCCGCCTGGCCTTGTGGTGCGGACACAACAATCTCACTCTCAACGTGGAGAAGACAAAGGAGATTGTTGTGGACTTCAGGAAGAGGGATGCCCAACATGCCCCTCTGACCATCAACAGCACCGCAGTGGAGAGAGTAGACAGCACCAAGTTCCTGGGAGTGCACGTCTCAAAGGACCTGTCCTGGAGCAGGAACACTGCAGCACTGGCAAAGAAGGCTCACCAGCGTCTCTACTTTCTCCGCAAGCTGAAAAGGGCTGGAGCTTCAACCCCCATCATGAGCACCTTCTACAGAGGTGCCATAGAAAGTGTCCTGACCAGCTGCATCACTGTGTGGTTTGGTGCATGTACTGCATCCTGCCGCAAGAGCCTCCAGCGCATTGTGAGAGCAGCTGAGAAGATCGTGGGCACCTCCTTGCCCTCACTGCAGGACTTACACAGCAAACGCCTCACTCGGAAAGCCCACTGCATGGCAGGTGATCCCACACACCCACTACACAGCTGCTTCAGACTGCTGCCATCAGGGAGGAGACTGAGGAGTCTCCAGGCTCGAACCAGCAGACTGAGAGACAGCTCTGTTCATCAGGCAGTCAGGATGCTAAACACTCTGCCTGCTCTGCCCCCCCTCCCATTTGAACTGCCTTAACACTAAAACTTTCTCACACATTACCACACAACACAAAGATTTTAACACTGGACTCTGTGTCATCAAACGGGTTATTCACTAAACTCTCGGTCATGTGCTCATACAGTTTGCACTACTTCTCATACTTGCACTAATGTTTGTATTACATCACTGCCTATAGTCATAATAGTAATACTGTTTACATTCTCTGTTTACATTTATTTATACTGTTTACTTTTATTACTACTGCTTACATTTAATTACTACTGTTTACATTTACAGTACACTACTCTAATATCTACACCACTGCTGATACATATACAGTGTGCTCTGAACGGTCTTATTTAGGGATGCCCAATGTGCCTTACTGCATATGCCACTTTTTGCCTCTATAACAACATCAACTACTACCTCATACATATACTGTGCACATTAACTCATACGCTGCTTTGCCACTTTGCAAATGTCAATGCTAGAAACCTTTAGTTTATTTTAGTTATACTTTTTATACTCTTTTTTTATACTAGTATGCAAAAACTCAGGACAGTATTATGTTCATTAAATGTTTAATGTTTTAGTTTTAGAGTTGGTGTAAATTTTCATACTCTTATACCACTATGCAAAAAACTCAGGACAGTGTTAGTTTTACTATTTTATGCTTATGTCTATTATTATATGTTTCAGTGTTTCAATGTTTAGATGTTTACTGTTGCACCGAGGGACTGAGAGAAACGCAATTTCGGTCCTGTGTATGTCCTGTACAGTACATATTGCAGATCTGACAATAAAGTTGACTTTGACTTTGACTTTGATTGTCTGATTAAAAAACATAGATTCTGCCCAAATACCCTCATGGACAAAAGTACCGCTGGATATATGGCATAAAATATTAAAACAAGAAAAAATTGAAAGAAACGCTCGGATCCTAAGATGGCTAGCTTATGACAGTGATTTTTACCCTGCAAGAATTGATGAGATTTGCACAGTGGTCACAACAAGGTATAACAAGTTATTTAAAAATCACAGATAATAATGAATTAAAAAGCTTCAAACAACTTCAAGATAAATATAATTTAGAAAAACTTGACTTTTTTTAGATATCTCCAATTAAGACATTATTACAATAAAAGTATAAATTTTTTGGAGGATGACAAGACAGGTACAGTATACTTAAAATATTACTGGATTCAAGCAATGGTAGACCTCCCAAAAAAATAATATCTAATTTATATTTATGTTTACAAATGGGGAGAAAATGTAATACAACGTATATTAAGGTTAAATGAGGAAAAAAAAGCCAGGATAACAATAACAGATGATGTTTGGTTTAATATATGGAATTCTGGGATTCACACGACAAGTTCTGACCTATGGAAGGAATTTTCCTGGAAATGCATGGTATATTTTTTCATCACACCTAATATTCAAAGCAAATATTATATTGATATTGAAAAGGCAAAATGTTGGAGGAACTGTGGGAATTTGTATGCAGGACACTTTCATATCTTTTGGGAATGTACCAAGATCGCACCCTACTGGTCAGAAGTGATAAAGGAGATCAATACTAAAATGAACTTGAACCTGGACTGTGATTTTACTGTCTTTCTTGGGTAATTTGCCCCATGAACTGAGGAAATCTGACAGATATCTCCTATTAATATTATTAGCAGGTGCAAAGAAAGCTATAACTCGTAAGTGGCTTGAAGTGGAACCACCATCATGTTTGGACTGGAAGGATATAATTGAGGAAATTCATGTAATGGAGCGAATGACTTTTTCATTAAGACTTGACACTGTAAAATATAACAAATACTGGAAGAAATGGAACATTCCTGGATCTTGATACCGGCTGTATAAATGTTGACTAAATGATGTAACTGCCTCTTTTTTTTTTTTTTTTTTTTCTTTTTGCTGACTACTATTTAGTTGCTCATGTCAGATTAGATGCTCTACCCCCCCCCCCTTTTTTTTTGTTTGTTTGTTTTGTTTTATTATTATTTTTTATTTATTTATTTATTTTATTTATTTTTTGGGAGCTCTGAATGTTATTGTGTATAAGTATGCTTTAAAAAGTAAAGTGAAAAGAAAAGAGAAAAAAAATGGAAAAAAGAAAGTCTTAAAAAAATAAAATAATGTGGCTGCATTAGCCCTCGTTTCCGGTAAATTCTCGAAAAATGCAAGTGAGCATGCGCAATGACGAGGCAGGAGTTTCCTAAACTTTTCACAGGACTAGGACTGATTAAGGGCGAGTATAACATTGTTCTGTCACCAGATGCGCAACCTTTCTCCCTCTCAACGCCGAGGCGGATATCCCTCCCCTTACTGCCAAAGGTTAAAGAAGAGCTCAACCGTATGCAGTGGGAAGGGGTCATCACCAAAGTGGAGGAGCCAACGGACTGGTGTGCACCGATGGTGGTTGTCCCCAAGAGCTCGGGCAAGGTGAGAATATGCATTCATCTCACAGAACTGAATAAATATGTCATGAGAGAAAAACATCCTCTCCCATCAGTAGAGCACATGCTCGGACAGCTAGCAGGAGCAAAAGTGTTCTCCAAATTGGATGTCAATGCTGGATTCTGGCAGATTCCACTGTCGAGGAAGTCTTCACTGCTTACCACCTTCATTACACCCTTTGGGCACTATTGCTACAATCGGCTCTGCTTTGGGATTTCATCAGCACCGGAGCACTTCCAGAAGCGCATGACACGGATTCTGGAGGGCCTGGATGGAGTCCTTTGTCAGATGGATGATGTCTTCATCTGGGGGACGACACAGCATGAGCATGATGAAAGACTGAGGAAGGCATTTTTTCGACTCCAGGAGCCGAATGCAACACTAAATGACAAATGTGAGTTTTTCAAACGCAGAATAAAGTTCTTGAGACAAGTCATTGATGCATCAGGGGTCAGTCCAGACCCGGATAAAGTCAGTGCTATTAGAGCCATGGTAGCCTGGCTCTCGCCTTCCTACGTAGCTCCGCTCAATTCTATTTTCCCTTCACTGCTTCGTCTGTTTGCACTACTTCTCATATTTGCACTAATGTTTGTATTACATTACTGCCTATAGTCATACTACTGTTTACATTTACTGTTGACATTTATTACTACTGTTTACATTTATTACTACTGTTTACATTTATTACTACTGTTTACATCTAGACTTTTTATATCTACACTACTGCTGATATACAGTATATATTCTTTTTACTAGCCTTATTGCATAATGCCACTTTGTTTCTATACCAATATCAACTACCTCATACATATACTGTGTACATTAATCCCATATGCTGCTTTGTCACTCTTTACAAATGTCAAATGCCAGAACCTTCATTTAATAATAATAATAATAATGTATTTTCCTGTCATCTGCGTATGTTTCCCATACACAGACGAAATTCGTCTCTGCATTTAACCCAACCACCACCAGGTGGTGCAGTGAGCAGCCATAGAAAGCGCCCGGGGAGCTGGAGAATTAGATGTGCACTCATAGACACCCCAAGGTGTGTAGTGGCCGGGACGCGAACCCGCGTCCTTCGGGTCCCAAGTCGAAAGCCCTGCCACTACACCATTATAGATATACTTTTTATACTTTATACTTCGAGACAGTATTACACTCTATTTCATTTTTGCTGTTGGTGAAACTTTTTATACTTTTATACTACTATGGAAAACTACTATGAAAAAACTCAGGACAGTATTACACTCTATTTCATTTTATGATTATGTTTATTAAATGTTGGTGTTTTGGTGTTGGTGAAACTTTTTATACTTTTTTTACTACTATGAAAAACTACTATGCAAAAAACTCAGGACAGTACTAAACTTTTATTATTTCATTTTATGCTTGTTTATTAATTGTTTAGTGTTTAAATGGTTACTGTTGCACGAGGGACTGAGAGAGAAATGCAATTTCAATCCTGTGTATGTCCTGTACATATTGCAGTTCTGACAATAAAGTTGACTTTGACTTTTTTGACTTTTGTCTGGGACTTCTCCCATAGACAAGGATTTCTCCGGCTGATTTTTGACCGAACCAATCAGAGAACAGAAGGGGCGGAGTTTTGGGCCATTAACCCATGCCCCCACCTATCCCAGCGCGCAGCCAGCGAGCATCCGCATGTTCTCATTCAAAGCGATGCAAAGCGATGCAGGACTGTTTTATATGTGACACAAATGTATTAAATTCCCCTTCTTCCCTTATCTGGAGTTTTCTTTTGTTTTTTTGCCAAAAGTCAAGTGACGCTCCCTCCTCCTCCTCTCCCTCCGCTGAGTGCAATGATGAGGAAATGACTGAGGTTGTCACGAGAGAATTAAACCCGGGTTTTACGTTGCTGCCCGAGTCCCTGCAGATTTCCTGNAGCACACTCACTCTTTGCCCCACTCCCCTCAGGACGGAGGTTGAGGAGCATCAAGTGTAGAACCACTAGACTGAGGAACAGCTTCTACCCTGAGGCTGTTAGACTCATGAATAAATAAAAATAAAATTAAAATAAACACTGCAAAATATCACATCATGCTGATGCTGATATGTTTTCTTGTTGCTGTGTTCATCTGTGTTCATCTGTGACCATCTGCTCATACAAACTCATGTTCGTGCTGCTGTTTATTCCCACTATATTAGGCTTAGTGTATTACTAGTTGATGTTTTTCTTAGTTAGTTCTCGATGTTATTACTGTTTTTCTCTTTCATTTGTTGTTGGATGTAACTGGGACCTCGTGTACATAATCTCGTTTTCATCTCATGTACCACATGCGGTGCAAATGACAATAAAGACTCTCTGACAAAAATGTAGACTACGCCACTGCTTTCTGGGTATGGTGAACCATCTTGGGAAGTTCTTTCCCCACCTGGCAGAGAAAACCAGACCTTTGAGAGATCTTCTGAAGAAGTCAAACATGTGGTCGTGGAGTTCACCGCAGCAACAAGCTTTCAACGCTATTAAAACAGATCTGACACCACCACCATAGCATTGTACGACCCAAATGCAGAGACACGTGTGTCAGCGGATGCATCATCGTATGGACTCGGTGCAGTTCTACTTCAGAAACACACTGATACAGAGTGGAAGCCAGTGGCATATGCATCACAGTCTCTCAGCGACACGGAGCAGAGGTATTTGCTCAGATTGAGAAAAAGGCTCTCGCTTCAACATGGGCCTGTGAGAGGTTCGCAGAGTTTCTGATCAGGAAGAGTTTCCACATCGAAACCGACCATAAACCACAGAGCTTTGGAGCGTGACGTCACTGGTCCGCGGCGCAAAGCGGCGCACAGCATTGTGGGAACGAAATCGCCATTTTTAATGTCTTACTAAAAGAAGCTCTGTCTCTCGTTTTTTTGTTAGAATCTAAGAAGGTTGTAACAGTTTTGCAATGGTCTAAACATGCTGTGTTATTGGATGTAATGTCCGGTCACACGACCTGAAAGTAGATAGAAAACGGACTTTCTGTTTCCTGTTTGCTGCTGGAAGCAGCGCGAGGGAGCTCATGTGTCGGACCTAACAAAAAGGAGATGAATGTCCTGATATCAGCTGTGAAACGTCCTGATATAACTTTCTCCATGTCCCAAAATAACTGCTAGTTTGTTCCAGACATCCTGGTGAGTGTATAAATTCGTTTTGTTGGAGTTGTGCCATAATTTTTGCCACGATTTTGTCCGGGTGTTTAGTTCATAGAAGTGGGTCAGCCTAGTTTAGGTTGGGTTTATATTTTTTATATAACGTAGTCTGATTTTAGACAGAGTGGACAGCTGTGTTATTGTGAAATAAACTGTTTAAAGTTTCTAGTGTGTTGTCACTGTTACTGTATTAATACTGATCTGTGTTCTGATCTATCCTTGTCAAGGCAGACCTTCATATGAAATGAATTAAACTCCAGAAGAGCTCAGTCAGGCTGCAGATGGAGGAGCAGCTACAAATACACCATCAAATGTTGCTCAGGTAGTACCATATAAAACAATTTCTCCATGTCCCAAAATAACTGCTAGTTTGTTCCAGACACTGGTGAGTGTATAAGTCAAAGTCAAGTCAAAGTCAACTTTATTGTCAAAACTGCAATATGTACAGGACATACACAGGATTGAAATTGCATTTCTCTCCGTCCCTCGGTGCAACAGTAACCATTTAAACACTAAAACACTGAAACATTTAATAAACATAAGCATAAAATGAAATAATAAAAGTGTAATACTGTCCTGAGTTTTTTCATAGTAGTATAAAAGTGTAAAAAAGTGTAAAAAGTATATCTATAAAATAAAATGAAAGTTCTGGCATTGACATTTGTAATAGAGTGACAAAGCAGCATATGAAGTTTATGTACACAGTATATGTATGAGGTAGTTGATATTGGTATAGAGGTAAAGTGGCATATACAGTAAGGCTAGTAAAAAATATACAGTATATATCAGCAGTAGTGTAGATATAAAAAGTACCGGTAGTGTAAATGTAAACAGTAGTAATAAATGTAAACAGTAGTAATGAATGTAAACAGTAGTAATAAATGTAAACAGTGAATGTAAACAGTAGTATAAATTCGTTTTGTTGTTAATTTTTGCCACGATTTTGTCCGGGTGTTTAGTTCATAGAAGTGGGTCAGCCTATGGTTGGGTTTATATTTTTTATATAACGTTGTCTTATTTTAGACAGAGTGGACAGCTGTGTTTTTGTGAAATAAACAGTTTAAAGTTTCTAGTGTGTTGTCACTGTTACTGTATTAATACTGATCTGTGTTCTGATCTATCCTTGTCAAGGCAGACCTTCATATGAAATGAATTAAACTCCAGAAGAGCTCAGTGAAGCTGCAGATGGAGAGCAGGGACCAGCAGCTACAAATACACCGTCAAATGTTGCTCAGGTAGTACCATATAAAACAATTTCTTCATGCACAAACAGAAAGGTAGTAGTCATCTGTTACAGAACAGGTCAGAGCTGAATAAAAACCAGCTGGAAAAAGTAAATTTAAAGTATTAAATAGGACTTCCTTGTTTTGTCATCATTGTTTAATGTGTCACACAAAACTCTGTCTAATACCTGTGTCTTTTTCTCTTCAAGGGATGGAGGTGACAAGCTCATAACAGAAGGACGTTGTTATCTGACAGAGGCTTTGATATTAGACTGTGTGAGAGTCAAGGTTCTTTATTGTCATTCACATCACATGTTGTACGTGAGGTGGAATGAAACTGTGTATACAGGGTCCCATTTACAGCCAACAAAAGTATAAAATGAATGATGTGCTGAGGTTAAAATCCCTCTTCTCCACATCGAGAGGAGCCAGTTGAGGTGGCTCGGGCATCTGGTTAGGATGCCTCCTGGACGCCTCCCTGGTGAGGTGTTCCGGGCATGTCCCACCGGGAGGAGACCCAGAGGAAGACCCAGGACACGCTGGAGGGACTATGTTTCTCGGCTGGCCTGGGAACGCCTTGGGATTCCCCCAGAGGAGCTGCTGGACTCGTTTTGAAATATTTTTACAGTTGAATAATAACAAGTGGTTGTTTTTTCTCATTTAATAAAAATTAATGTGGTAAACATTTATGAAACATTTAATTCAGCACTAACATGTAAACATGATGAAATTGATCACATTTGTAGTAAACATTTGATGTATTAACAAATTTCATTAACAGGGATTAACCTGTCCAAATAAAAGTTGAATGAATGAATTTCAGGTAAGAAATAAACAAAATGAAACAGATCCATTTTGAAGTAAACATTTGATGTAATTAAACATTTCTAGTAACAATGTGATGAACATTGTGTAAGTTAATACATTTTATAGAAAAATTGCTACACAAATGTGCAAATATAAGTGAACAGCATGATTTACATAATTATGTATCCCTTGAAGCTGGAGAACAAACTCTGAGAAATATTTTTAGGAAGCTTCATGCTTTCTGCAGACGTCCAGCCATGTCTGGGTCCACACAAGGTCACAGTGGTTTGATTGTGCACCTGTGCAGTGTGGACGATGCTTCTTCAGGTGAAATTCATCTCCTGCCTCCACAGCCGCTGGATGCTGCATGTCTTGTATCTGTGAGGGAACTTTCTCCAGGCAGCAGCGATCACACTGAGTCCATCAGAAGATGCTCCAAGTTCAGGAGTTGGATTTTGTACTGCTAGCTGCATTTTAATGTATCACCCTCATCATGACTCAGAGAGCAGAACCTGTGAACACACAATTAAAATGGTGAATGAAAAGACAGAAACATTTGTCTATAATATATATGCATCTTAATACATATATATAAAGTAATCTAATCAAGATTTGAAGTCTACATGACAAGCTCAAGTCATTAAAAATAAGGTATTTTCTACGTGGAGCTTTGTAAATCAGTTAAAATACTATAAAAAATTAAGTGTTCACAATTTCTAATACTCATAGTAGCATACAGAAGGTTGATTGATTCTGAAAGACATGTATATTAATAATTTATGTAAAATTAATGAGCCAACAACGTACCTTCAACGTATTTAGAATCTGGGGGATTTAAAAATGTCCAAATCATCTATCCAGCTATTCATAGATTGGACCAGCTCTCCCAGTGAATTGTAATTATAAAAATTATTTGTGGTGTAAACACTGACACAGACCAGGTCTGCTAAAATGACTGGGAATGTCAGTGGAGGTAAGTATTACTCCAGGTCTCTGCTCCATTTATTTATTTCAAACGGGCAATATTTCCAATTATACCGATTTTTTTCCATGTAGTTTTTTTTTGTCATCTGGGAGAAGCTTATTACGATAGTCCACTTTATTTTGCGCTGCTTTTCAGAACCGTGACGGAAGAAATCTCCTGAATTTCTTTTATTTTTTCTGAAGACAACAAAAATGGGGGTCGAGACCGGAACGCCCCGACACGCCCCCGACACTCCCCCACACAGTGACGTGTGCTCCAAAGCTCTATTAGTCCCGTTGCTGGGGTCGAAGAGTCTAAACGATCTTCCTCCTCGCATACAGCGACTACAAATGAGACTAATGAGATATTCCTACAGTATTTCCCATGTGGCTGGCAAAAAATTGCTACAGCTGATGTTTTGTCCAGAGCTCCAATCTCCAGCGAGTCAGGAGGTCTGCAAGAAGAGGAGGTCAACTTGTATGTTGACTCAGTCATTGCATGCTTACCTGCCACAGAACCACGACTGAGAGAAATCCAAAGACATCAGGACGACGACAGCGTACTCAAACAGCTGAAAAAGTTCTGTGTAGAAGGATGGCCAGATAAATACTCTACTGAGAAAAGTGTTCAGCCTTATCTGCCATTCTCAGGTGAACTTACTGTTCAAAATGGTCTGCTTCTTTATGGTAGCAGAATAGTGATTCCAGCTTCTCTCAGAAAGGACATTCTTTTGAAACTACATGAGGGTCACTTGGGAATAACTAAATGCAGAGAAAGGGCCAAACATTCAGTGTGGTGGCCGGGTCTCAGCAGCGAGCTGATTAAGCTGTTGGAGACCTGCGACACATGCTGTCGGGAGAGAACAAAACACAAAGAGCCACTACTGCCCACTGAATTCCCACAAAGACCATGGGCCATGGTGGGAGCTGATCTTTTCCAGTTTAAGGAAAAACAATATTTGATTGTTGTGGATTATTTCTCCAGATTTTTTGAAGTTGCAAAACTTACCTCCACAACATCTGAAGGAGTGATCGAACACTGTAAGTCCATCTTTGCACGGCATGGCATACCAGAATGTCTCCGATCTGATAACGGGCCACAGTTTGCTTCAGATTCCTTCAGAAGATTTGCACAAGAATGGGGTTTCAGCCATGAAACCTCCAGCCCAAATTTTCCTCAGAGCAACGGCGAGGCTGAGAGAGCTGTCAGAACCATCAAGACTCTCCTTAAAAAGTCGAAGGATCCGTATCTCGCTCTCATGGCCTACCGTTCCGCTCCATTGGCAAATGGATTCAGTCCGACTGAGCTTCTCATGGGAAGGAGGATAAGGACAACTGTTCCTGTTACTCAGTCGCAACTAACACCAAAGAATGTTGATATGGAAAAACTGAGGACTGCAGAGGACAATTATAGACAGAAACAAAGACAAAACTACAACCGGAGGCACCGGGCTCACAACATGTCAACTCTACATCCAGGTGAGGAGGTGTGGGTGACAGATCTGCAAACAAGAGGAAGAGTAGTGTCTGGAGCAGGTCCACCTCGATCCTACATTGTCGAGACACCCAGAGGCTTGCTGAGAAGGAATAACTACCACCTTTCACACACTCCTAGAGCAACTGAAACTTCTGCTGTTCCACATGAGACAGTACATGAAGAAAACATTGACAATTACACACACACACCTGATCCAGATGAAGACCAGCAGGAGGCTAGCCATCAGACTCCACCACCTGAGAGTCGAGTTTCACTGAGAAATAGGAGACCTCCAGCTTATCTGGATGATTATATTTGTTCATAGGAACTGAGTGAGTTTCCTGCATGGGGCAGAATAATCCCCACACTCAGTTAGAGGATTTGGGTAGTCCACCCCTCCCTCTTAGTTAAACTTAAATGTTACAGAGATTACTGTTATGAGATTTATATACTGTTCTGAGATTTATATACATCTGGGTTCAGGCTGAACTGTGACTGTAAAGAGATTTAAGTTTGTGCACTGTTGGTGTAGAATAAATAAATAACAGTAAGAATAAGTTAGAGTTCTAGCACATTCTGCTTTAGGAAAGTATTAGTACAATACTGAGTTAATTTTGGGTATTCCACAGAATGCATCTTTCTGGCGTGTGATTTATGTTTGCATATCTACATGTTCTTACGTAGACCCTCACAACAAATGCTATTCAGAAAGGGGGATGTAGTATCAGGCTATCTGTTGGTAGGAACCTTTGTGCTGTATGGTGTTGCGGGTCGGACCGTAATAAAGGCGTACCTGTGTAATGGACCAGACGGTGGTCTCTGATACACCGTTGTCTTTTTGAACTGTCCAGTGATGCTTTTTGCTGACCCTATCAGTAAACAGACATTTACTACAATTTATTCCATTAGTTGTAATCTGAGAACATATATAGTCACTCACAAAGAGACTATTGGCTTCTTTAATTTTATTCTAATGTAATCAAAAGAATAACATTTTTTCATTTTCATGATATGTGCTATTATGCTGTGTTATTCTTTAATGTGGAGCATTACTGTGTTACTTGACCATATACAGTAATGGTGTCAGAGTTGAATTTTATGTCAAATTGTGCTTTTCAGATTTGTTTTAGAAGTGTTAAGACGCTAATCCAAGTATTTCACTACTGGAGACTATGTGTCTGTCTTTTTCCTAAACATTTCTCTCTGCTTCTGGCTGTAACCTTGAATCTTGATAACAGCAAGTGAACTCCTCGACTGGTTCTTCTGAACCAATCGGAGAGGGACAAGTCACTGATCTCAGATCCTCTATAGGGTTCCAAGCTTTCCTGGAACCTCGAGTTCCTGTAAGGAAGAGGAGATGTGCACTTTCTCTTTAAGCTGTCGGACATTTGGTCAAGAGCCAAAGACCTTCGTTCTTCAGTAAGGGCTAATAACATGCTTGTTATCAGTCCACTTCGAACCGAGCGTAAGCTCAGAACTTTGAATTAAATTCCTTTCTGGAATAAGTTATCTTGAGCCAAGAACCATGACTGCCACAACTTCTGCCGACTAAAGCAAGTATCACCGACACTGACAAGGTAAACACGTTTGGAGTCCAGCTTGGACTTGCGGGACCTACGACTCGTTTACGTCCAAGGCTGATCACAGCTCTTTACCAGAACCGCGACGGACGTCTTAAGGTAAAGGAGCAGCTGTTTGCTTACTGGAGGTGTGATGATATCTTAGCTGGACGTGTATGAAAGAGTGTCATCTGGTTTTATAAATGCAAGATAAATTTCCCTCTTGACAACCCCTCCAACCTCTTTTATTCCTCCTATTTCCTTCTCCTTCATTCTAAGCTGGTAACTACATTTTAAGCTAAGAGCCACAGATAAAAAAGTAATATGTCAACTCATTACTATGTCTGTTGTTACAATTTAAGTGTGCTGATGCGTGTTAAATTGCAAGAAAGTGAAATCCGTCAATCAAGTGTAATGATGTTAATTTTAGTTGATTTATTTTAAATAAAAGGTAGCATCTCCTGGCATACCAACTAAATCAACGTCTCATGGTCACTTCATAGTTTATTTGTCCATCATAAACTGATCACAGAAATATTGGGTAAACTGAAAAAGAAAATAATCCGTAAATTACTGTTCAATCTGAATAAGTAAATAATTAAGGCTAAAGGGTGTCAGTTTAATACAGACCCCCCCTAAATCCTTACACCTGTTAAGATGAAGACGTCGTGTCACGCATGCTTCTATGTAGCCTCAAGGTTTTACTGAATATACATATCGGAGAACAGAACAGTTGCTTGGTTTATGTTGTTGGCTAGAGGTTTAGTTTGTTTTAGGTTGTTGCTGGAGGAGGCGTGAACAAAAGCACAACCCCCAACCTCCTCCCCGCCTTGTCTCTCGACACGCCCATTTTCAGGGAGATTTTGAATCTGCTTCGGGGGAGGAGTTACCGTTTCACAGTGTGTTGAGGCCCGCTTTAAGTAGTAGGCAGAGCAGTCCTCAGAGCAGCAGCAGGTGTGCTGAGTTGGTTGATTGGCTGTGGAGGGAAAGTGAACAGACAGACAGAAAACCCAGAAAATCCCACACGTCCCAGTGGCTTTCAAACCCCAAAATACATTACGGCAAAGACTGGTTCATCCCAAAGATCCAGTCCCCCGGCACAAACACAGTAATATTGTGTATGTTGTTCAGTGTCAGGAGGGCTGTGATCAGTCTTACATCGGGGAAACTAAACAGCCACTGGCCAAAAGGATGGACCAGCACAGAAGATCAACATCATCAGGTCAGGACTCTGCAGTCTACACTCATCTCCAGGCCAGCGGTCACTCTTTCAGGGATGAAGATGTTCACATCCTTGATAGAGAGGAACGATGGTTTGAGAGAGGAGTAAAGGAGGCCATCTTTGTGAAAAGAAACCGTCCATCATTAAACAGAGGTGGAGGCCTCCGGGTTCAACTGTCCCCCTCTTAAGCCTCGGATATAGTTGACGCGTCGCATAGGGCGCGCGGCCAAAGTGACGCAAACGCGAAGTCCCCGCCCCCGCGCTTTGGCCAGCGCGTTGGTTTCGCGCGTGGTCGTGCACCTCCCAAATTTTGAAGCTCCGCAAGCCTAGCGCGCGCGCCGAATTGATTGACAGGTCGGGTAGGGACCTCCCCGACAGCCTTCACGCCAGAATCTGCAACTGTCTGCGCCGCTGTGGTCGTGGAAACGGCGTCGCGACGCATGGAGGAATGTTTTTTATGTGATTCAAATGTTTTAAATTCCCCGAGCGAGCGGAAAGCCATTTGTTTTTGTTGTGTGATTTCAAACAGTTCTTCTTCTACGGTAGATTTCTTCTTCTACACCCTTTCTTGCAACATATGCACAGGTTTTAGAGGGTACTGCCACCTGCTGGTCAGTAAAAGAACAGCACTTTGCCATGCGCTGCCGTGCCACACTATAAACGCATGCACAGTGCGCGCGCAGCACGCGCGCTCCAGCTTGCGGACCAAAGCGCGACTATATCCGAGGCTTTACAATGCTGTTATTGCTAGTATCACTCAGCCCTCTGTGAATAACAAACAACCATCAGGGTGCTAACGATCCATCATTAGGCTGATGGCCCTCCTTGATCATGTGAGCAGCTAGTTTTGAATGTCAACAACAAACTGGTTGATTAATTATGAGAAGGTGTTATTTATAAGACCGAGTTGAATACTGTACAGCACTTCAGACTGAGTCTTTCGGATGAAAGACAAAACATTTCTACAATTTTTTTGTTTTTTGAACCCGTCCAGAGGACCTGACTTAACTTTTTTAGATTTTTTTCTACCTGGATTGTTGAGCATGCATCAGGATGACCTCAGACTGTTTCTGTGAGTAGCAAGTTGGCCATGGCCTAAACATGATTGTTATACATGATGGTTGATTGCTTTGGACGGATGGGTCCTTTTGCATGTGTTAAAAAGCCTGTTTCGAGATTCCAACAGGAGCCGTGACCATCGCTCAAGGAGGAATTCTGCCCATCATTCGGGCAGTCTTGCTGCCCAGGACCGAGAGGCCCGCTGGATTTGACAGCAAGCTGAATCCAGGTGGACGGATCGGTATCTGGGGCCAGATTCTTCAGATTCGCTGCAGGAGATCCTTACTGCCCACAGCTCTCAGCCTCTAACAACTCTTGAATGAAACCAGGATGATGAGCTATGACAACACTTACGGTAATTTCCCTTTGGGAAACTTCTGAATTGAATTGAATCACTTGTGGACTGTCACACAAGTACTTTATTCATGTTGCTAATCCCTTATTTTGTTGTTTTTTTGTTCATTTCTGGTTTAAAAACAGTGATTGGGTAAAGTTTATTTTCAACACAAATCCTCATGACTCATCGGCCCTTTATGAGAGGTAAAGAACACTAAATATTGATTGAAATTGTTAGTAATGGAGTTACTAATCACAGTTCTTAAATCCCCGACACCATTGTATTCCCCAGGTCAAACTGACTCAGGAACATCATGGATGTTCCTCAGAAATGTACAAAACAGGAGGGAAGGGGCCTCCCCCTCCTCCTCCCCACTCAATGACGAGGTGGAATTTCCTCCCTAATCAGATGTTATATCTGATGTTAAAAAGAGGGGAAAGTACACCCTGTTCTCCAAGTTT
>JBBPBX010025884.1:27687-38520 GCA_038048925.1 Garcialebias charrua
TGTATATACTATATAACGCATAAAATCTAACATTTAAATTTGACATTAAACATAATTGAAGTTGAAGTGTTACATCATTTTCAGCCGCTTTTTTAGCATCTGCATTTGGTAGCAAGCCAAATTGACAAAGACCATGTAGAATAATGTAGTATTTTAATTCCACAGCAGATAAAGATATGCAGTCTCTGTAAATAGGTCTAGGGAAAAAATATCAGTATTAGTTATCGGCCAAATAAGTTTTAACATATTGGCATATTGGATATTGGCCAAAAATCCAATCTCGTACATCTCTACTAAAAAGTATTCCTCCCAGCAGTAAAATAACTTGTGCACTTCTGTAAAAAATTGTAAAATGAGCCGGATGACAAAGAAATGAAACATCTGTTCTAATGTAAGAAAGACTTTATAAAATCTTTGAATTGTTTTAAAATTATTAATATTATTTGACCGCTATAATTAGACTTATGGACCACTTTTAGTGTGTTTGATGAACTGTTGTTGCAAACTGAGGTTTGATTCAGGAAGAAATTTAAGGTAAAACAAAAATTCTGAATTGTAGAGAAATTGTAAATTGTATACCCTGATGCATGCTCAATAATCCAGGTAGAAAAATCTAAAAAGTGCACAAGTTATTTTACTGTTGGGAGAAATTATATACAGTAGAGATCAGATTTGGTAAATAAAAAATAAATAAATTTAAAAAAGGCGTAATCACTATTTATTTAGATTATTGTGAATAATCAGTTTTAGGGACTTTTAAGTCTTTAAATCTTAAAAAGATTCAGCACACATTAAATAGATTTTTTTTTTGTTTTGTTTTTTTGTTCAGTGATCACTGAGTGCAACTCTGCTGATAAACTGAATACAGTACCTGCTGATGTTGGCAAAGGAAGGTGTGTGTGTGGGGGGTGGGGGGTGGGTGAGGGATTGTAGAAAGACGTGAAACTCCTCAAACCAGATATTTATTGCAACTTTATCCTGAAGTTCTCTCCTTTATGATAAAAATGTATGACACTTTTCAGCCTGAAACACAAAGCGTTGCTTTCCACCGTGCACTTTAACCAACTTTATTTAACTGCTGCAGCTCTGTTACGTTTCCCTTAAAGACATTTTACAGGTTTATGAATGAACTGGACCCCATGAAGCTCCCCGGTCCCCGTCCTTGTCCGGGTGGTCGCAGCTCTTTGCCTCTGCAGAGCCCGGGCTCCGCGCTGCAGCACCGTGTTATTTGATCCACGCTCTTTCTTTGCTGGGAAGAAAAGCTCGCCTCTTTCCCACGCTCTGAGGACACGTGGTGCCCGGAATGAATTGGATTCAGAGGACCCTCCCTCCTGGTTAAACGTCACCTCCCTCTCTCTCTCTCTCGCTCGCTCTCTCACACACACACATTCTTGCATTCTGGCATGGATGTGAAAAAAAAAATCCTGCAGAATTAAATAAATAAAAAGTATTTTTTTTTTCCCGTGACCACATTCATTCACTTTTTCTTCTCGAGTCGCAGCCTGTGGGTTACATATTTGGACTCTTATTCAGCAGCAAGCATTCCAGGCCTGGACTGGACCGGTCCGTTTGACCCCGGACTGTCCCGGCTCCAGCATCAAATCCTGTTTTAATGTTCTGAGCCGGTTTAGGTCTCTTGTTTGCAGGGATGTAGGATTCTTTGAACCAGGCCATCATTTAAGAAACATCAGTTTCAAATAAAAGCAGTTAATTAAAACCTTTTTTTATATATTTTATTTTATTTGCATGCTTGGTTTGCAAACTGGAGTCAAAAGGTGGTCGCTTTTATTACCTGGTGAAGCTGCGCAAGAAAAAAGGGTAAAGAGAAATAGTTTGTCTCTAGTTAAACATCTGAAGCTCGTAGAGAACCTTTTGGCTCCTGCAGCCTGTGCAAATGCTTTCCAAGTGTCAGACGAGCTCCATGTAGTGGACAGATGTTCCTGATGTTTCTTGAAAATGTTCTACACCAGTAAGCAACCAAATAGCACCAATGCTTCCTGTGGAATGCTGCTGCTGAGTCAATTTGGGGACCAATCAGACTCATCTTTGATGGTGACATGAAGGTTCAGAAGACAAATCCAAATCTCGTGCTTGTACTTTTTTCACAGTATCTGTACAACCGACTCAGTTATAGCCGTTTGTTGTATTTTCTAAAGGCTGTGGTCATTGAATCGATCGTTATAATTCTGTGATGGTCTTAGGAAAATCAGTTGAGATATTTTGCTAACAGACAAAGCATCGACTACAAATGCTTGTGAATGTTTAATGGGAAAAATTTAAAGATCCTGCACAATCTGAATATGTGTTGGATCAGTCTCTGCTACTACCACAACAAATGTTCAGCCTAATGTCTCATTGGTTTTTAGACATTTTATGTTGACGTCAGCTGGCTGTGGCAGCCATCTTGAATTGCACACAAGCAAAAAATAATAATTACAGAAACCTACAAAGTTCTAAACTGTTGATTCTTATCACACAACCCTCAAAATTAACAGAATACAGGTAGTCCCCGACTTACGAGCGAGTTCCGTTCCTCCGAGGCGCTCGTAAAGCGAAAATTCGTAACTTGGAACGGCCGCCACGTGTCTCGTAAGTCCGGAATTTCGCTCGTAAGTTGGAACGGTTTTGCTAGCGCGACTACAAACACTCGTTTTTCATCGAAAAACTGCTTACGAGTGCATAAAAATGATCGGAAACGTGTGTCCACATGTTTAGCTAACGAACTGTGGTGAAAAAACACAGAAAAACTCGGTATTTTTTGCGTTTTTTCCAAAAATTCGCCAGCTCGTAAGTCCGGAACCTCGTAGGTCAGAGCGCTCGTAAGTCGGGGACTACAGTACTCTGTGGGCATAAAATCTTGATATACTGTAGATGTACGACGGAGATCCGTTACTACGCTCCGTCGTAAGTCGAATTTCAACGTAAGTTGGAACATACATAAATACTGTACAGTACTCCACCATAGGTGAATTTATAATTCCAAGTATACATGTAGTCAAAGTCAACTTTATTGTCAGAACTGCAATATGTAGGACATACACAGGATTGAAATTGCGTTTCTCTCAGTCCCTCGGTGCAACAGTAACCATTTAAACACTAAAACACTGAAACATTTAATAAACATAAGCATAAAATAGTAAAAGTGTAACACTGTCCTGAGTTTTTGCATAGTAGTATAAAAGTATGAAAATTTACACCAACACTAAAACACTAAACATTTAATGAACATAAGCATAAAATGAAATAATAAAAGTGTAATACTGTCCTGAGTTTTTGCATAGTAGTATAAAAAAGTATAAAAAGTATATCTATAAAATAAACTGAAGGTTCTAGCATTGACATTTGCAAAGAGTGGCAAAGCAGCATATGAGTTAATGTACACAGTATATGTATGAGGTAGTTGATGTTGGTATAGAGGCAAAGTGGCATATGCAGTAAGGCACATTGGGCATCCTTAAATAAGGCTAGTCAGAGAATACTGTATATGTATCAGCAGTAGTGTAGATATAAAAGTAGTGTAAATGTAAACAGTAGTAATAAATGTAAACAGTAGTAATAAATGTAAACAGTATTAATAAATGTAAACAGTGAATGTAAACAGTAGTATGACTATAGGCAGTAATGTAATACAAACATTAGTGCAAATATGAGAAGTAGTGCAAACTGAATGAGCACATGACCGAGAGTTTAGTGAATAACCCGTTTGATGACACAGAGTCCAGTGTTAAAATCTTTGTGTTGTGTGGTAATGTGTGAGAAAGTTTTTTGTGTTAAGGCAGTTCAAATGGGAGGGGAGGCAGAGCAGGCAGAGTGTTTAGCATCCTGACTGCCTGATGAACAGAGCTGTCTCTCAGTCTGCTGGTTCGAGCCTGGAGACTCCTCAGTCTCCTCCCTGATGGCAGCAGTCTGAAGCAGCTGTACAGTATTACTGTAATAAGAACTTCACCTATCTTAACACAGTACCTTACATAATTATCAAAAAACACATACATTTGGAGCCATAATGAAGGAAAAAAGAGTTAATTTCTTATACTGGGAGCTGGTGAAGCCTTCCTCCGTGTTCCGCAAAGACTGGTTCATCCCAAAGATCCAGTCCCCCGGCACAAACAGAGTAATGTTGTGTATGCTGTTCAGTGTCAGGAGGGCTGTGATCAGTCTTATATCGGGGAAACTAAACAGCCACTGGCCAAAAGGATGGCCCAGCACAGAAGATCAACATCATCAGGTCAGGACTCTGCAGTCTACACTCATCTCCACGCCAGCGGTCACTCTTTCAAGGATGAAGATGTTCACATCCTTGATAGAGAGGAACGATGGTTTGAGAGAGGAGTAAAGGAGGCCATCTTTGTGAAAAGAAACCGTCCATCATTAAACAGGGGTGGAGGCCTCCGGGTTCAACTGTCCCCCTCTTACAATGCTGTTATTGCTAGTATCACTCAGCCCTCTGTGAATAGCAAACAACCATCAGGGTGCTAATGATCCATTGTTAGGCTGATGGCCCTCCTTGATCATGTGAGCAGCTGGTTTCAGGCTGTCATCAGCCAACTGGTTGTGCAACACTGTGAGAGGGTGCTATTTATAAGACTGAGCTGAACACAGCAACTCAGACTGAGGAAGTCTTTCGGACGAAAGACGAAACGTTTCTACATTTTTTTTTGCTTTGTTTTGTTTTATTTTTTGAATGTCCAGAGGACCAGACTTAGCTTTTTAGAGAATGAAAAGTAGTCTTGTGTGTAGCTTATATAACAGTGTAAATTTATTCTTCCCTCAAAATAACTCAAGATACAGCCATTAATGTCTGAGCCACCAGAAACAAAAGTGAGTACACCCCTTAGTGAAAGTTCCTGAAGTGTCAATATTTTGTGTGGCCACCATTATTTACCAGAACTGCCTTAACTCTCCTGGGCATGGAGTTCACCAGAGCTTCACAGATTGCCACTGGAATGCTTTTCCACTCCTTCATGATGACATTACGGAGCTGGCAGATATTCAAGACTTTGTGCTCCTCCACCTTACGCTTGAGGATGCCCCAAAGATGTTCTATTGTGTTTAGGTCTGGAGACATGCTTGGCCAGTCCATCACCTTTACCCTCAGCCTCTTCAGTAAAGCAGTGGTCATCTTAGAGGTGTGTTTGGGGTCATTATCATGCCGGAACATTGCCATGCGATCCAGCTTCCGGAGGGAGGGGATCATGCTCTGCTTCAGTATTTCACAGTACATATTGGAGTTCATGTGTCCCTCAATGAAATGTAACTTCCCAACACCTGCTGCACTCATGCAGCCCCAGACCATGGCATTCCCACCACCATGCTTGACTGTAGGCATCACACACTTATCGTTGTACTCCTCACCTGACTGCCGCCACACATGCTTGAGACCATCTGAACCAAACAAATTAATCTTAGTCTCATCAGACCATAGGACATGGTTCCAGTAATCCATGTCCTTTGTTGATATGTCTTCAGCAAACTGTTTGCAGGCTTTCTTGTGTACAGACTTAACACTGTTATTTTAATGTTTTATTGTCTTGTGTTTATATGTGTATGTGTGTGTAAGTGCATATGTATGTATGAAACTGTGCACACCTATTGACTGCAAATCTAATTGCCCTTCGGGGATAATAAAGGAACTTGAATTGAATTGAATTGAATTGACTTCAGAAGAGGCTTCCTTCTGGGCTGACAGCCATGCAGACCAATTTTGTGTAGTGTACAGTGTATGGTCTGAGCACTGACAGGCTGACCCCCCACCTCTTCAATCTCTGCAGCAATGCTGACAGCACTCCTGTTCCTATCTTTCAAAGACAGCATTTGAATGTGACGCTGAGCACGTGCACTCAGCTTCTTTGGACGGCCAACGCGAGGTCTGCTCTGAGTGGACCCAGCTCTTTTAAAATGCTGGAGCATCTTGGCCACTGTGCTGCAGCTCAATTTCAGGGTGTTGGCAATCCTCTTGTAGCCTTGGCCATCTTCATGTAGCGAAAAAATTCGTCTTTTAAGACCCTCAGAGAGTTCTTTGCCATGAGTTGCCATGTTGGAACTTTCAGTGACCAGTATGAGAGTGTGAGAGAGCTGTACTACAAAATTTAACACACCTGCTCCTTATGCACACCTGAGAGCTAGTAACACTAATGAGTCACATGACATTTTGGAGGGAAAATGACAAAAGTGCTCAATTTGGACGTAGTCTCTTAGGGGTGTACTCACATTTGTTGCTGGTGGTTCGGACATTAATGGCTGTATATTGGGTTATTTTGAGGGAAGAATAAATTTACACTGTTATATAAGCTGCACACAGACTACTTTTCATTGTGTCAGTGTCATTTTGTCAGTGTTGTCCCATGAAAACATATACTTAAATATCTGCAGGAATGTGAGGGGTGTATTCACGTTTGTGATACACTGTAAATATTCAAAAAGCCATCTTTTCCAGAACAGCTCTGCCATGTACTGTAATTGTTTTCACCTTTTTCTAACATGAAGATCACTTTGGTCAAACAGTTCTGGGTTCAAAACTGGTTTGTTTTTTAGCAACAACAAGTGATTGGGCGTGAGTTCTTCAAGATCATTTGAGTCATTTGAAACTTTGGTAATGGGTCTGTCATTTAATATGGCTTTAACTTCACAGAAGATTGTTTGAAGTCCATCATCCAAAACTTGTTATTTAAGATTTGAGACTAAAATACTTCTTATGGAGCGAGTCAGACGCTCCCTAACCCCACCTTGGTGAGAGGCTGCTGGAATGTTAAAGTTCCATTTGATGCCATCCTGAACAAAAGCATTTTGAAATTTAGCATGGTTCAGCTCAGCCAAGTTCTCCTTCAGCTCTCGATTTGCACCAACAAAATTTGTGGCATTATCAGATCTGATAGTTGAAACAGATGAACCTCCGGACTGCATTTATACAGGAATCTGTATCGAGGGTGTATGCAATTTCCAGATGTACTGCACGGCTGGTGAAGCAAGGAAAAAGAACTCCATACCTTTTAAGGAGACTTTGTCCTCTTTTAAATGGTAAATGGAGCTTATTTATACAGTATAGCGCTTTCCAGCCCCCTGTGAGGAGCCCCAAAGCGCTTTACAATACCAGCCATCCACCCATTCATTCACACATTCATACACCGGTAGTGGTAGTCTGCCATGCAAGGCGCCATCCAGACCTACCGGGAGTAACTCTGGGTTAAGTGTCTTGCCCAGGGACACAACGACACATGGTGGGCGGAAGCGGGATTCGAACCTCCAACCTTCCGATCGGGGGTCGGCTGCCACTACCACTGTGCCACGGCCGCCCCGTTTATAAGCCCAAAATAATCCACTCTAACATTTGTGAATGGAGCTGTGTCTGGCAGGACTCTTTCTTCTGGCAGATCTGCCATCTTTTGTTCAACAAACTTTCCTCGGTTGCATCTGCAGATGACACTTTGAGAGATGATTTTCCTGGCAGCTGGATTTGCATTTACTATCCAGTATTTCTGTCAGTTTTGACAGCATGTGAGCTCTTCCTGAATGTCCCAACTGTTGAATGTGACGTAAAGTCAATGTTGACACATACATGTCCTTTGTCAAAATTACAGGATGCTTTGCTTCCACAGGCATGGCTGTTTTATTTAATCAGCCAACCACTCTAATGATCCCAGCATCTAATACTGGGTCAAGTTTGTACAGAGAACTTCTCTTGGAGACTGTTTTGAGGCCACTGGTGATTAAAGCTATTTCAGTTGTAAATTTCTGTTGTTGTGAATAATGAATAACTGAATAATAGCTTGTTCTGTCTTAACCAGGTCTTCTGGAGTCAGAGATTTTCTTTCTTCAGAGTCTTGAATCTTTCCATCCACTTTTGTATTTCTTCTTTTTGATTTTCCAGATTATTCTTATTTAGGTCTGCATCAGCAAACTCTTTCCTTTTCTGTCGCAACATCATCAGGATCCTTTTCAGCTTTAAAAACCAGGCAACAGAGGTTTTAAGCTTCGTCTATAATGAGAAGTAATGACTCGTATAATTAGTAGCATTTTGTAATTCCGTCACAATAACGTTCACTGTTAGGTACTTTTTCTCTTCTTCTGGGTCATCTGCAAAAATTGCTTGGTGATCCACATCCAGTTTAGGCCATTCTTCTTCTGATCAGTGAAGAAATTCTGGTCCATTTATCCATCTCCTACATTTGAGGACCTTATCAGCTTTCATGCCTCTGGATGGGTCATCTGCCGGGTTCTCCTTGGAGGAAACATATCTCCACTGATTTACATTTGTTGCTTCTCGAATGACAGAAATTCTGTTTGCAACAAAGGTGTTAAATCTCCTGGTTTAATTGGAGATGTATTTTTGAACTGTTGTACTATCAGTCCAGAAAACAGGTTTTTCCAACTTTATTTGCAACTGTTACGTCCCGAAGGCACGCAGCATAAAGAGAGGGACACGAGACAAAGAATGAGGTTCAAAAATAAGTTTTTATTATTAGGCTCTCCAGTGGCACCTCTTCAGGGTGCGCCGCAGCAGTTCTGTGCTTGGAAAACGAGAGCCCAAGCCCCTCAGCGTCTTCGTGCCCTCAAACAGAAAATAAAGAAAGGTGGACCTGATGAACGGGCACCACGGGGGGGTCAGCTCCACGGCCAGCAGGACGTCCACGCCTCCAACAACAACGACAGCAAAGTCAGCTCCAGCTGTTTTGAGCTCTGCTCCTCCTGATGCAGCTCTTCATCATGGACCCTAGCTTCTACTGCATCTGGTCAGCTGCTACTTCTGCTGCAGCTGCTGCATCAGGTCTGCTGCTCCTTCTGATTCATCTGGGTCTGCTTCTGCTGGCAGCTGGGGCCTCATCAGGTCTGCATCAGAGATCTCAGCTCCTCATTCTGGGGAGCTCTGCAACTGCTTGGGTCTGCTGCTCCTTCTGATTCCTCCTCCTGCTGGCAGCTGGGGCCTCAGCTCCTCATGTTTGCATGGAGCTCTGCTCCTCTGCTTCAGCCTCTGATTCCTTCCTCTCTCTGGGCGTTTCAGGCTGCACCTAATAAAGAGGAAGCAACCACCCCACCTGCAGCACTTCAATGACCCACAGCTGCAGCCAATTAGCCTCCTAAAACACCACTGAACACCACTAAACAGCTCATTCCTCTGGCCTGAATGAAAAGACATCCCCATGGGGATGTAACAGCAACTCTTTTTGGAGCAGTTTGTTCACTAGTTTTCCGGCTGCACCATGAGTGAGAATGACATCTGTGATATAGACCTGCCTCTTGTGTGCTATTAAAGTTTGGGTGTTTCCTATTGTGAGGCCCAGAGTGCCTTCATTGGGTTTAACTCACACAATGTTAAGACGGTAGTCACAGAATAGTCTCAGTTAAAAAAAATTCATTATTACAGCCTCATACAAAATCTGTGAAGGTGATATCGGCATTGGATCGGTATCGGCCGATACCCAGAGTTAAGTATCGGATCGGAAGTAAGAAATGTGGATTGGTGCATCCCTAACTGCAAGAACTGCAGCCGTCAGTTCCAACCTGGGAATTGTAGTTTGCTTAAGAGGGTAACTCTAGCTTTTCCCAGGATGAAAGCAATATGTGAGATGTTATTGTTCTCCAGTTTTAAATATGACACTGTTTCATAGCCATCTTGACTTGAGTCAGAAAAATGAAGAAGTTGTGCTTTTTCTGGCTTTCGATGCAGCTTGGTTTGATGCAACGTTCCACTTTAAATTTTGAAATCAGCTGGAGATCCTCCAGCCAATCACACCACTGCTTAGAGAGAGAATTGGGAATAACTTCATCCCATTTCAAATTTTTGACAACAACGTTCTTGTAGCAACAGTTTAGCTGGCATACTAAAGGAGGCCAGGTTTCCCAAAGGATCGTACAGTGAGCTGGGGTGGGCAATATGGCTCAAAAATTATATTGCGATATTTCAGAGTATTATCACGATAACGATAAATTTTGTGATATAACCCAAAAAAAAAAAAATCAAATGTATTTATTTGACAAAATTAACTTAACATGTTGCTTTGCAGTATTATATAAAATTTTAAAAAACAACAAGGGGTAATTTTACTGAAATTACTTTATTTAGTAAAGTATTTAGTCTCCAAGTAAAACTACACCTGCACTTTAGTTTTTGTGGTGTTTTTTTAATCTATATTTTGTGCAGACTTTTTCAATCTAAATAACAGATCATTTTTAAAGTGCAGGTGTAGTTTCCTAAAACAACTAGCCTAAATAAAATGAAGCTTAAGATTTTTTGAGCATAAATGAAACATACAACAAATTATATGTTGCCTTTAAATGAGCTGTAACTTCTACAAGTTGATCAGCTGACCTTGAAACTTGTTCATGTTTCAGCTTCATCTGTTCATGCAGGAACGTGTCATTCCTCTGATTCATTTTTTTAACTGATCTGTCTCTGATGGAGTGACTGTGGAGCCGCGCGTGTTTGTAACACAGTTTACAGTGGGGACACGCAACGAAAGACATGCAGCACCGCGGCTGCTCAGAGCGGAGCGGGGAGGGGGAGGGGGGGACATTTGAGCTGTCTGTGCCTGCAGAGCAGGGGGGAGAGAAGCTGAGACACGCGCGTTGTTTTTAACATTTTAGCTGTAACTAATTAGCGTTTTACATCAGTACAGACTGTTAGAGGGGAGGTACGCAGTTGTTTAAAGCGCTCGGGTGTTAAGGGGCGGGGCGCCCTGACGTATTACGTCATGAAATTAGCATATCATGATATAACTTTTTTTGCCTGGGCAAGCTTTTTATACCGGTATTACCGGTAACGATATGATATGGCCCAGCCCTACAGTGAGCCAACCACAGACAAAATGCCCCTTCTTGTCTGTGGGCGGTCCTGTACGG
>JBBPBX010025885.1:0-37500 GCA_038048925.1 Garcialebias charrua
ACACCACACAGATGGGCTGCCTGTCAACCAAACAGAAGAGCTTCAACTTCTCCCCGTGCAGGCTGCAGTTCGTCCTGTCCTCTGAGTTTTGTCTCTTCACTTGCTGAAGAGCCTCGCAGACGTTCCTCAGAGCCAGGTTGGACGTGGGACTGGACTTGGGGCCCCTTTTCCTGCAGATGGGACATCCTCGCACCCCTGTGTCCCAGCACTGCTGCAGACAGTCCCTGCAGAAGCTGTGGCTGCACGACAGCAGAACCGGGTCTCTGAAGATGTCACAGCACACAGAACACGTCAGATCCTCTTCTGGGAGCGACATGTTGCTTGAGGCGTATTATTCAGAAAATCCACGACTCGGAAGACGTCCCTCTGCCAACACAGTTCATGCTGCCGCAGACTGCACTGAAGACTTCTATTGTTCTTGACCAGCAGTCACTAACGCTCTTGGCTTTCCTGTGTGGGACTTCTGTGGGTGTAACATCAGTCGAACAACACTAACTGTAGTATAGCTGGGAAACAGGAAGTAGAGCCTTATTGGTTATGGCTGCTAGGGAGCCAAAAACCGGTTAATAACTTGCAGCGAGGCTGGAATGTAATCTTTCAGGACCTGAATGTGAACAATTGTGTGTAGACTAAACAGAAACAAAATGTTCAAACCAATCATAATTAATTGAGCTTCAAGTCAAGTCAAGTCATCTTTATTTCTAGAGCACAGTTAAAACAGATAAACTGTTATCAAGGTGCTTCACAAACAACATCAAAGAGATTTACAAATTACAGAAACTGTAACACGCACTAATGGTAAAACTATGAAATTAACAGCAGTAAAAATATAACAAAAAATGTATAAGAACAGCATTAAAATGAAAGCACAGGATAAAATATATACAGTCAGCTCACACAGTATGAAACGCCAGAGAGAAAAGATGGGTTTTTAGCAGGGATTTGAACTTGTGAAGGGAGGAGGCCTGTCTAATGTTGGGGGGCAGGTTTGTTCCAAAGTTTAAAGACTGTGGAATAAAACGAGCATGAAGTTTATTCATCTGCACTTTCAGTGACTGCAGCAATATTCATAAACTCTCACTTGTGTCCACTCTGTCTTCTCCCAAAAACCAAACCGACTTGTATTTTTATCCTCTTGAGTCTATAAATAGCAGGCCTTGAAGCGCTAACGTCGGAAAAAAAAGATTAAATGGTGTTTGATTTAGTCTCTTCTTGTCTTTTTTTTTTTATCGCAAGACAGTTTGAACAAAAATAGTTGTCAGAACTAGTTTTTGTTTTGTTTTTCTTAGTTGTTTTTTTTAGAACAGAAAGTGTTTGCTGCAGTGAGCTGGGGAATTACGACTAAATCAGAAACCAGAACCTGAATGATGTGAGGAAATCTATATTTGTTCAGACCACATGCTTTTGAGCTTGAAACTGGAAGTTTGTTAATGATTTGTACAAATTTTGTGGTTAGGTTCCTGGCTTACTGTGGTATTCATGTCCAGCAGAGAAGCAAAATTAGCACAAAAAATATTAAAGTAAAATTAAGAGAAAGAGAGAGAGCTAAATGATAAAACTAGCAAAATACTGGCTAACGGCTAAGTCAAAGACACCATAAAGAGCAGCTAAAAGCTAAAAACAGCAGAAGAGTAACAACCTCAAACTAGCAGAATAGCTAAAGGCTCAGGTGGTGACCCTGTGTTTCTTTGTCTGAATTGTTAGCAAAATATCTCATGAACCACTGGACTAATAAAACTCCCAGAAATGTTTAATGATCAACTATTGGAGTCAGTCCCTTTAACTGACTAACATCTGATAAACATCTCAAAAGCTCAAATACTTCAACTACAGAATGAGTTGAAAAGGAGGCTCTGTGGATGAATTCCCGTCAACCTTGAGTACCTGACCGCCGAGATCCTGGAGCTGGTGAGAAACTGGGCTTGTGACAACGGGAGGACCGGGATCGTACCCCGGCACCTTCAGCGGTCTGTCTGTGGCGATGAGGAACTCGGCAGACTGGGAGGAGTGACGATCGCTCAGGGAAGGATTCTGCCCGGCATTCGGGAAGTCCTGCTGCCCAGGAGGACCGAGACACCTGGAGCTGAAAGCAAGCTGGATCCAGGTGGACGGATCTGTATCTGTGGCCAAATTCTTTGGATTCGCTGCAGGAGGTCCTTCCTGCCCACAGCTAACAGCCTCTATAACAACTCTTGAATGAAACCAGGATGATGAGCTACGACAAAACTTAATTTCCTTTTGGGATTAATAAAATATTTTTTAATGGAATTGAATTGAACTGCTACATCCTTGACAAACAAGAAATGGCTACGACTCAGTCAGTGTAACAGAAATTGATCTCAAACTTGGTGTGGTAGTAGCTGAGACTGATCCCCAACACATGATCTGAGCACTAACACACTGTGCAAATTGTTTATTTCATGAATCGCAGTGGTGGGATGTAACTAAGTACAAGTACTTTGTTACTGTACTTAAGTACATTTTTCATGTATCTGTACTTTACTTAAGTAGAATTAAATGTGGGTACTTTTACTTTTACTCCACTACATTTTACATGAAGTATCTGTACTTTCTACTACACTACATTTCTATAATGTGTTGAGTTACAAGTTACATTCACGTTGCAGCTTTTTGATTTGTCGTTAGTTTGAAAGTAACTGATGTCGAGAGGCGAGTTGGTCCATTGAATCACTTCAAAGTGGGCAGGTAACATTAGACCTGCCTTCAAGAAGAGCTGGACCAATGATGTATATTCAAGTGTATACGTCATTGAGCTGGGAGAACCCACAGCACCACTAACACACACAAAATGGATTCCACCTCAGAGATTCAGCCAGAAGATACACACCACTCATGGCCTGAAAGACTATTGAAAGATTATTGAAAGATTATTGAAAGATTATTGAAAGACTATTGAAAGATTATTGAAAGACTATTGAAAGACTATTGAAATATTATTGAAAGACTGTTCAGTACAGCAGGACAGATTATCTCTCCTAAAAGATCCAGACTGGACTCAAAAAACGTTGAAAACCAACTTCTTCTGAACTTAAGAAATTCTTGCTGCAATATTAAAATGTGTCCGTTCATGGGATGTTACAAGAGATGTCTCCTAATGACTCGACACTCGGGTCCAAGTTTTGAAAATGGTGTCAGGAAGTTAAAATATTGTTCATATTGACCCATTACAAGGTTGACTAGACAGTATTTTAACTAGTGTTGAAGACAAACTGGAGTTGAAATGATCAGATATTCCTTTATTAGTTGTCTAATGCTCCTTTTTTCAGGCAGACAACTTTTTACTTAATGTTTTTATGGGCGGCCGTGGCACAGTGGTAATGGCAGTCGACCCCCGATCATAAGGTTGGAGGTTCGAATCCCGCGTCCGCCCACCATGTGTCGTTGTGTCCCTGGGCAAGACACTTAACCCCGAGTTGCTCCCGGTAGGTCTGGATGGCGCCTTGCTAGGCAGGCTACCACTACCGGTGAATGAATGTCTGAATGAATGGGTGGATGGCTGGTATTGTAAAGCACTTTGGGGCTCCTCACAGGGGGCTGGAAAGCGCTATATAAATAAGCTCCATTTACCATTTTTACTGCAGTTAAAATGATACATTTGTTTTGCTTTTGTGTTAAATAAAAACTTTCAAAGGTAAAATCATTCTTATTTTGCTTAATGACATTTAACTCTGGGTGTCATCCCTGAAATACTGATGCGCAGAATCACAAGTTCAAGTGTGAATTGTGTCACAGAGTAAACACAATACTGTATAAACATGCACTATCTGCAGCATTGTTAATTAAATGGTAAATGGAGCTTATTTATATAGCGCTTTCCAGCCCCCTGTGAGGGGCCCCAAAGCGCTTTACAATACCAGCCATCCACCCATTCATTCAGACATTCATACACCGGTAGTGGTAGCCTGCCTTGCAAGGCGCCATCCAGACCTACTGGGAGCAACTCGGGGTTAAGTCTTGCCCAGGGACACAACGACAAATGGTTGGCGGATGCGGGATTCGAACCTCCAACCTTCCGATCAGGGGTTGACTGCCATTACCACTACACCCCGGCCATTTGAATTAAAACAACACTTTTCATGTATTACAGAAAATAAAATATACATACAGTACGCACAATTAATGATACTGTAGACCATTGCATTAGGTAATACATTCAGCAAGTACTTTTACTTTAATACTTTAAGTATTTTTAAAAGCAAGTACTTATTTACTTTTACTTAAGTAAAAACTTTAATATGGTATTTCTACTTTTACTTTATTTGTACTTTTACAAATGTAAAAGTGTTTGAGTACTTTCTCCACCACTGAACCATAAGATGGATTTTAATTATGAGATCACATTTGTTTTCGAGGTTTCAAACTCGTCCCTTTTGAGTTTAAGACGATTCAGGTTGAACCTGTGACTCAGTCCATGAGAAAATGAGGACCTCCTCCTCGCATCCTATCCTCCTCCTCCACGTGGCTCTCAGGTGCCTCCCTCTCCTCCGGCCTTTGGTTGCCATGGCGATGACGTCAGGTTGCGCCACAGTTTCGGGCCAGTAGACGCTCTCAGAGGCGGCGCATCAACTCGTGCAGGAGGCATCATCCTGTGAATCCCTGCTGCTCACATCAGCTCCTGCTCGACCAGCATCTCGTCCATTTCAACAAAATGCGCGAAATTGTGCATTTGCAGGCCGGCCAGTGCGGGAACCAGATCGGAGCCAAGGTATTTCCCCCAGTCTCTTCATGCTTTTTTGTTTTTAATCCAGTGTTCATGTTGGTTTGTGCAACCGCATCGATGGCGGATAGGAGACCATTTAATCCGGTCAATGAGCATCAAGCCAGAAAATAAAAAGACCAAATCATTTGAAACGGATGTAGCCTGATGTTTTTAATGCAGTATTTTTTATCGAATGTTGCATGAAAATAGAGATGAAACCTTCTTGTCAGTGAAAGAGTAGCTCCCCTCCCCACTTCATCATGACCTATTTTCATATTTCCGTCTCTTCAAGGTGTTTCAGCTGCTCCTTTTTATTTTTATTCTTATTTTTTTACTTAAAATTCAATAGGAGTCAAGCCTTTTTTATCATTGCGTAGGCATCAGATTATTTGCCTGATTTACTCCTGAGAGAACATTTCAGACTAGAAGGCACCTCCTGTTTTTCAAATGAACTCAGCTTCCTGAATGCACCTCCATCCTTGAATTTGGTCATGTGTGTAAAAACAACAAGAACTCCCTTGTCTCTCTCCTCTCCCACCATGCCTATTATTTTTACTCTCTCAGTTCTGGGAGGTGATTAGTGATGAACACGGCATTGATCCCACTGGTACCTACCATGGAGACAGCGATCTGCAGCTAGACAGGATCAGCGTCTACTACACTGAGGCCACAGGTAGGCTGCAGATTCAGATACAGGTAGTCCTCGACTTATGACGGAGATCCGTTCCTACGCTGCGTCGGAAATCGAATTTTGACGTAAGTCGGAACATACGTAAATACTACACCCTATAGGTCAGTGTTTTTCAACCTTTTTGGAGCCAAGGCACAATGTTTTCATTGAAAAAAATCACAAGGCACACCACCAACCAAAATTGTAAACAAAGATACTCTGTATCCGCCTAAATATATAGTCATTCTTATCAAGGTGTCTTGAATAGGAATGAAATAAACAGCTTCTCACCGCATACCAAACACAACGGAGTCGTGTCGTTGTGTCCCCGGTAAAAGGAAATCCAAACTAAATGTAACTCTCACTGTACTGTCTCATTTGCTGACACGCCTACTGAATTGATTGACAGGTCGGGTGAGGAAAAAAAGGCGAGAGCCGGCAGCTTCTGCCGCAGCGGTGTTCTGTGTTTATATGTTAATAAAAAGTTCTAAAAAATAAAATAAAAACAGGGAGCACTGGTCCTGCAGCCCACACATCAGACAGGAAATCTGTAGAACCTCCTGCAGCCACGTTGGACCCGAGTTTAATTCGCTCGTGACAAATTCATTTATTTCCTCATCATTTCAGTCATGGAGTCAGCGGAGGAGGAAGCGATCACTTGACTTTTGGCCAAAAAACAAAAGAAAAGGCCCGATCAGGGATGAAAAAGGGGAATTTAATACATTTGTGTCGCATACAAAACAGTCCGGCGCCGGGCAGTTTATTGTGCGACAACATGCTTGCATTCGTAAAAATTTAGCTTTGTGCGTACATGCCCTGCAATATACGCTTGTGCCTCTGCGTACGAACGGCGTAGAGCGGCGTACGGCAGAACGCAGATAATTAATTTGTTTTCAAAAAATCTTTTTAGACCAGTTAAGTGAAATTGGATAATTTCCACGGCAGAGGATGCGGAGGACAGAGTGAGGTGGAGGAGGATGACTCGCTGTGGCGACCCCTGAAAAGGGAAAAGCCGAAAGAAGAAGAAGAAGGATAATTTCCACGGCACACCTGATGATCACTCATGGCACACTAGTGTGCCGCGGAACAGTGGTTGAAAAACACTGCTATAGGTAATGTATTTTACCAAGCACTTAGCCTATCCTAACACAGTATCCTACATAATTATCAAAAACAACATACCTTTCAGAGCCATATTGAAGAGAAAAAAGAGTTAATAACCTACTGGTATGCTGGTGAAGCCGTTCCTCCGTCCCTCCTCCGTATTCGCCATTGCGTTTACGTCGTAAAACCTCCGTGCAGCTCGGTCCATCCTCCGTACGTATTCGTTTACGATGTAAAACCGCGTTCACAGTACACACAGTAACAGTAAGTTGTACTATGAACAGTTTTGTTTTTTTGAATGTGGTATATATATATATATATATATATATATATATATATACATTTTAATGGGAGGTGTGTCGTAACCGCGAAACGTCGTTACTCGAGGACTACCTGTGCGTTTAAAACAAAGTGCTCACTTTCAGTCTTCATCTGCTCAGTTCAGCTATTAATCAAGATGTTCTGCTTTCAGGTGGAAAATATGTGCCCCGTGCCATCCTGGTGGATCTGGAGCCTGGGACGATGGATTCAGTCAGATCTGGTCCCTTTGGCCAAATCTTCAGGCCTGACAACTTCGTCTTTGGTATGCTGTGTTTAGGCCTAAATGCAGTTGTGTGTCTCATTTTTATGCACCCTGAAGTGAAATGTTTGTGACCACAGGTCAGAGCGGAGCTGGAAACAACTGGGCCAAGGGCCACTACACTGAAGGGGCGGAGCTGGTGGATTCTGTGATGGATGTTGTGAGGAAGGAGGCTGAAAACTGCGATTGCCTCCAGGGCTTCCAGCTCACTCACTCCCTGGGTGGAGGCACCGGCTCTGGCATGGGTACGCTGCTGATCAGCAAGATCCGCGAGGAGTACCCCGATCGCATCATGAACACCTTCAGCGTGGTGCCTTCTCCCAAAGTGTCCGACACAGTGGTGGAGCCCTACAACGCCACCCTGTCGGTCCACCAGCTCGTTGAGAACACCGACGAGACCTACTGCATTGACAATGAAGCTCTTTATGACATCTGCTTCCGCACACTTAAGCTCACCACCCCTACCTACGGAGATCTCAACCATTTGGTGTCCGCCACCATGAGCGGGGTGACCACCTGCCTGCGTTTCCCTGGCCAGCTCAACGCCGACCTTCGTAAACTAGCCGTTAACATGGTGCCCTTCCCCCGTCTGCACTTCTTCATGCCAGGGTTTGCCCCCCTCACCAGCAGGGGCAGCCAGCAGTATCGTTCACTGTCCGTGCCTGAGCTCACGCAGCAGATGTTCGACGCTAAAAACATGATGGCCGCCTGCGACCCGCGTCACGGCCGCTACCTCACCGTGGCCGCGGTCTTCAGGGGACGCATGTCCATGAAGGAGGTGGACGAGCAGATGCTGAACGTGCAGAACAAGAACAGCAGCTACTTTGTCGAATGGATCCCGAACAACGTGAAGACCGCCGTCTGCGACATCCCGCCCCGCGGCCTCAAAATGGCCGCCACCTTCATCGGCAACAGCACTGCCATCCAGGAGCTGTTCAAGCGCATCTCAGAGCAGTTCACTGCCATGTTCCGCCGCAAGGCCTTCCTCCACTGGTACACAGGCGAGGGTATGGATGAGATGGAGTTCACCGAGGCGGAAAGCAACATGAACGACCTGGTGTCGGAGTATCAGCAGTACCAAGACGCCACCGCTGAGGAGGGCGAGTTTGAAGAGGGGGAGGAGGAAGGTGCATAAGAGCTGTCATACCTCATTTCACCACCCTTCTCCCTTAGTCATTGCATCTTGAGCCAAAATGTCCGCCACGATGAAGAACCGTCACCATACAGATTACTGTTGCTCCACAGAAAGACATCAATGTTTACTGGTTCTAGTGGTTTTTTGGTTAAAATGTGTGTTTGTTGTGAATGCGCTGGATTACTGAGATCCTTCTGCCCTATCATTGCCTTTCCAAAAAACATTTTAACTTTGAAGCCTTGGAAATGGAGAATGAATAAATTCACCTTGAAAGGCCTAACGCATGCCCCCGGGTCTCTATTCACTCATGGCCTCATGTTTCTACAGACCATGCAACACTCTGGCCTTTCAAACCAAATAACCCATAACACAAACTGAACCCCCACTCTATTTCAAAAAGTTTAAAGATTTAAAAAAATGACAGCTTTTAGGACTTCAAGGAACATTTCTTATATATTTAGGAATCAATTTTAAATGTAAGTTAATTACTGTATAAGGATGGGGATAATAGTTAATGTGCAACTTCAGATTTAGTCCACCAAATTATGTAAAATATATAAAATTATACTAAATATGACTATATTCCATAAAAGTATCATAATTTTTTTTTTATTTGAACAGCCAACTTAACTCTACTCCCTCAACACAAAGCTAAATGTTTTTTTTCCTGTGTATTCATGTATTTGTTTCATTGGCAAAAAGCAGATATTCACTGAATAGATTTTTAGTGAAACTTTCCATAAGTGATCTTTAGATGTCTGCAACTGAACGATCTTTGGAGTCAATTAAAGATAAGATGGCCGCCACAACAAAGCAGTCTTGGCAAAGACATAAACTGACATGACTCAATTTGACAGATACTGACCTAAAATTTGGAGTTATTCACTACACACACTCCCATAGCGAACAGATCACGCAGGATATTGAATGAGTTGCAGATACAGGTAGGCCCCGACTTACGAACGAGTTCCGTTCCTACGCACCGTTCGTAACACGAAATCGCCGTGTCGGAAAGCACACCCCAGCCGCCACTGATACACGTACATATGGTACTGTAAGTTACCAAGAGCACTTCGCTTATCCTAACACAGTACCCTACATAATTATCAAAAACACATACAGTTAAATAAAAAAATACAATTTCTTACTGTGAGCTGGTCTCCGCCGCCCGTTCAGCTCCGTGTCCCCGGTGGGGCCGCGTTAGCATTTTAGCCCCTCTGTTAGCTCGGTGTTGTCCCTCCAAAAAGGCTGCGCAGCTGTTTATCCACATTTTAGCATGTTAGCTCGGTGTTCATCCAACATCTGAGGCTATCAGGCGGACATCGAGGCGAGCTCCCGGCTGCAGCAGGCGTCTCCGCCGCCCGTCGGGTCCGTGTTCCCGGTGGGGCCGCGTTAGCATTTTAGCCCCTCTGTTAGCTTGGTTTCGTCCCTCCAAAAAGGCTGTGCAGCTGTTTATCCGCGTTGAAGCATGTTAGCTCGGTGTTCATCCAACATCTGAGGCTACCAGGCGGACATCGAGGTGAGCTACCGGCTGCAGCAGGCGTCTCCACCGCCCGTCGGGTCCGTGTCCCCGGTGGGACTAGAGTTAGCATGTTAGCTCGTGGAACCACCGGTCACGCTCGCTGTCTGCTGGGGCCGGAGCTAACCGAAGCTGACCGCAAAATGGCGGACACTGCCGAAAACATAGCTCGGTGTCCAGGGTTAGTGATCGGCGGCTGCTGCTCCGAGCCTGAGATGTGAGGCAACCTCTTATCGGACACACAGTCCTCCAAAGCCATCTGTCGAGGCTGGAGTTAACCGAAGCTAACCGCAAAATGGCGGACACGGCGGAAGTGCCGAAACCTGTCGGAAACTGCGCAAATAGGCTTAAAAATTATAATAAAAATAATAATAATAATGATACTTTATTTATAAAGCCATTTAAAACAACCACAGCTGCAACAAAGTGCTGTACACATGAAATCAAGAAAATTTAACCCCCCAAAAAAATACATACATATTTTTTAAATTTCATATTTTTATTAATATGATTCGTTCATAAAGTCGGATCGCCTTAAGTCGAGGCCGTCGTAAGTCGGGGACCACCTGTAATGTGATTTTTAAGGACTTACCATCATTTGTCGACATATGATCTTAGTTTAAATCTCTGTCATAAAATGCCTTCCCTGGGCCATTTTTCCCTTTAATGGAAATGTTAAAATTACATTTTACAGCTTAATTCATGTTGCAGCTTTTATCTTTTTAAATATCCTATGCAAGAAAAACTACCAAAAATCTCATGAAATAAAGTTTATTTTTACCTTCTTGATGTCTTTTCGACATCTTAGTTCAAAGCAAACACTTGTAAATGTTTTATAATCACTTGTCAAGCTTAAGAATGATTTATTTTGCTAGATGAAACCTTTTTAATTCAAGTTTCACTATATACTTGGCTCGTTTTGTAACAGATGTAAGATCGACTTGGATTTCTGTGATTTCTCACTTAGGAACGGTGCTTTCCTATACATTACTGTTTAATAAGTTTGATACTTCATGTACAAACACATCGTTAAAACATTTACCGTTTGTTTCCCAGAACATTTTAGTACATTCCTCAACGCTATAGACTACTTTACTGTACCTTTATTAAATATTTCCTTCAGTGGTGGGCAACGCTAATCAAAAAATTAGTTCCACAATTTCTAAAACGCTTATTAATTTTTTTAGGTCTTATGAAAATTAGGGGAAGCTAATCTAATCCGCTATTTATATTCGACAATTGGTAGCCGGCAGCGTTATGCAATATTTGCACTACACTGCCAACTGAAAAGTAACTAAAATGATCCTAAAAGGATGAAATTACAAAAATCAAAGGATTTATTTAATACTTTACGTACATATATTCTATTCGGCCACGAAATTAACAAAAAAGAGAATGATCTTTTAATCCCTAAGACCACTTTTAAAATCTCAAATACACGGGTGTGTCGCCACCGCATTTATACATAAAAGTAACCCAAATACATAAAACTAACGACTCACCGTCGAGTGGTTGACACAAAACACACAATAAAATCCTCCGGCCGCGTTAATTTGGCTTGAAACAGCGGGGTTCTCTGCGGATTTATCCAAGAAACCCAGCACAACCAGCTAGCCACAGAGTTAGCGTCCAGTTCACCTCTGACCCGGAAGATGTCAAGATTCTATAGGTAGTCAACAGATTTAATGAAAAGTAACTAAAATACATAAAACTAACGACTCACCGTCGAGTGGTCGACACAAAACACACAATAAAATCCTCCGGCCGCGTTAATTTGGCTTGAAACAGCGGGGTTCTCTGCGGATTTATCCAAGAAACCCAGCACAACCAGCTAGCCACAGAATTAGCCCCCGAGTTCACCTCTGACCCGGAAGATGTCAAGACGGTGAGGGAGGGGAAAAAGGCAAAACAAGCAGCTACGGAGCCAGCATAAGAGCTTCTAAATAAGTTTATTTGTTTTTACTGATAGATAATTAGTTATTAGCGGTACTGCATTTTAAATAAAAATAGCACAAATCCGCTTATGAATTATAAAAGTTAGTCACTCCGCTGTTACGCTGACAAAAACGTTAGGTCCGCTGTAAGCGGATTAGCGCATTAGCGGTCCCTAGCGTTCATATGCCCACCTTTGATATCTTTACCTTGTAGCCGATGATTCTAAAAAAGAAACAGCAAATTAAAACAGCGCAACGCTCCGACATCCACTACTTTCTTTTCTCTCACCTTTTCAGATGTCAAGTGTAAGAACCTACTAAAGATCAGACAAATAGTTAAGACATCAGTTCACCCAGCAGCTTCATCCATCATCTTCTGAGGACAGACGAGATTTATTTACAGAAATATTTTACTGTTTATATGATAAATATACACAACGTGACAACATTCTAGCTGATTTTAAGGAAATGTGCAATACATGGTTGATGAAACGAACGATGCGACTTCAGATCAGGGTTGTTCAAAAAATACTTCAAAGTGTAAACAGTTGATTTATTTGAGCCATTTCGTAAAAGGACATTTTTAATCACTCAATGGGCTCCTTGATGATTTAGGTTTACAATCATGCATCTATAGAAAAGTCAAATAAATAAAGAAAAACATCACTGAAGTCTGTCCTTTTCAAAGAGTTTTGACTGAAATGGCAAAAAAATGACGAAGTCGGAGGTGAAAGATCAATGAGACCTGGATCAAACAGGCTGTGAAATGTTTAATAAGACAAATATTAGACTAAAATGCTTCATGATCATACAATACTGCAGCTTCATATGTGCATAACTATTCAGACATGTTTGAAATGTTCTCATCTATAGAAGATCCAGTCCCTCTCATCAGTGGACCAAACAGAAACAACTCAGTGCTTGTTTAAAAAGAGCACAGTAAGCACCTTCAAATGTTCAGCACTCTTCAGCCCCTCTTGAACTTGAAGAGCTTTGCTTCGACTTATCACGTCAAAAGGTGAGAGCTACGTGTTTGCATCCTGTTTCAGCACAACCCTCAGATGAGTCTTTCCTCCTTTGGTAGCGACAAAGCGTCCGGTGCGGCCACGCCGCGAGTGCCGGACTGTTCCTCGGCACTGGGTCTGTAGGTCCCTTCAGTTTGCCTCTTCTTTTTCACCACACAGAACAACCAGCCGAGAACGGCCAACACTATGGCCAGAACGCCCAGGGTGACCGTCGGGGCCACGATGGCTGCAATGTCCGGCCCCTGAAAGGAGAAAACTTTGTCCGGTTATCCCTGAATCATGACTTAACGGCAGTAACTTCCTCTGGATAGAAGGTTTTACTCACCGTAGTGCTGTTGGAACTAGCCTCATTTATCTTTAAGGTATAATTACCTGTAAAACAACAACATCATGGTTAGAGTCTGAATTCTGATGTCCAATAGATTACCGTATTTTTGGTCAAAGCGACAAATTTATGGATTTTTTCCCCATATTTATGAACCATTCTTTGGCTGCGATATGACAGTTTTCATTCATTCTGACTGAAAAATAATAATAAAAAAACAGTACCACTTTGAGCCACTTGATGGAAGCAGAGTAGTAGTAGTAGGCATGCCGTTGTATCATGTAATAGAAAAATGTGGCTATAATGACAAATTCAAAAAAGTTCAAGACAAAAACAACTGGACTTTATTTATTATACTTTATTGTTTTATTCTTGAACTTTTTTGAATTTACCATGTCCTGGATGACTGAGAATCTTCAACAACTATTCAGAGTCAGAGAGTCTTTATTGTCATTTGCACCGCATATGGTACATGTGATGAAAATGAGATTACGTATGTACACAGGGTCCCAGTTAATTAATGACACAAACGGCTTGCCATATAACCCCACCTTTGCTTTGCTCGCTGCTTGGAGCAAGTTAAACCAGCTGCGCCGCCCCAGCGAAATGCAGCTAATTTGACCATTAAAGTGCATTTATTGAGCAAACGTTACGACTGAGACACACATTTACTATAATTTAGAGCAAACAAATAATTGTTTAGGTGTTTTTCTTGTTAAATTTTGAAGAAACAAGCAACATTCCTCCGTCCTGATTTCCTCCCTCTCCACGCTCCTGGAGCACCGAGGCAACATAACTATTTTTTAAATTAAGCTGATTTGACCATTAAAGTGCATTTATTAAGGAATACTGTAGTTCAACTGAGATATACATTTATAATAATTTCGAGCAAACAAATAATTGTTTGTAGGTGTTTATCTTATTAAATTTGTTTACTTCCACGTATCGGGTTTTGAAATGTGAAATACAGCTGATTTGACCCTCAAGGTGCATTTACAGTATTAAGCAAACGTTAGAATGAGACACACCTTTACTATAATTTCAAGCAAACAAACAATTGTTATTAAGTGTTAATCTTGTTAAATTCTTATGAAGAGTCCTCCCATGCACGCTCCAGCGGCCGCCATTTGGCAGCCCATCGATTTTTGGCACAACACCGGCCCACATTTCCGGGTTGTCAGCGGTGACACATAACAAACGCGATGTGTCAGCAATGACTCATAATAGATGCAACATATACGGTGAAGCGACATATTTATGGATTTTTCCACTTTATTAGACAAATATGGACTGATGCAACTTATAGGGTGGTGCAACGTGTACGGTGAAAAATACGGTAGATACAAAAGGTGTTCACAAATCGTGTAATGACTAAGTTGCTGCAGACACGTCCCCAATGAGCCATGCTGAGTCCACTTGTGTTTTCAAGTTCAAGGTTCTTTATTGTCATTCACTTCACATGTGGTACATGAGGTGGAATGAAACTGTGTACTAAAGGTCCCAGTTACACCCAAAATAGTAAAAATATAAAGCATAAAAAGAGACCATGTAAAAGGATCTAAGATATATGCTAAACACTAATGAAAATGTAAAATAATACAGTAGGTTAAACAACAGCCCGAGCATGAGTCTGTAGTGAGTAGATGGTTATGAATGAATACAGCAGCATGAGAGTTTGCATATTTATTTCAAAACTAACACAATGAATTGAAAAAGACTTCTGGACAGAAGTCGAAACGTTTTCTGCAACAAATAAAGTCCAGTTGATTCTGTATTGAACGCCTTTTTTGATTTTAACACAATGAACTTTTGCCATCCGTCAAACTGCGCCTGTATTGATTGCTTGTATGACTGAAAATGATGAATAAGGTGTCGATCAAAAAAGTGACGTTCAAAAATGACGTTCAAAAAAGTGACGGTCAACAGAAAAGTTTACAAAAAGAACTACTAACCCCACACCTGGTGCCATGACCCAGATCAGCTAACATATGACCACGCCCCTCATGCAATTACCTGAAGAGCAGGACAAATCTGAACACCTGTGCCACCATAACAATTAAACAACACATAACAGTCATTTTGGCCTTACAATAGCATTATCAAAATATCTCATTAAAGGCTGGCCAGATTTAAATAAATAAATAAAAAATTGTACAGTAATTTCCGGTCTATAAGCCACAACCTTTTTCACACGCTTTGAACTCGGTGGCTTACACAATGCTGTGGCCAATTTATGGAATTTTGTTAACCAATCATGTTAATGGCATGTTCAGGAAAAAAAAAATTACTGTATATATTTGTGTATTTTACTGATAGGTATTCAACTAAAAGTTTTAAAACAATCTTTCTGTGTACAGTAGTCCCTCGCTACTTCGCGGTTTGTTTAGCGCGGACACGCAGTATCGTGGTTTTTCAAAGTAAGATTGGACATGACACACAATTGGCTGACTGATAGATGAGCCACAGGATCTGCATCAAATTTTTATTTAAAATAAATTATTTAGCACCTGCTGCACAGGTGTGCAGCCCACAGCTGCAGAAAAAGCTTCCTCCTGCACTTTTGTGCAGCCCATATCTCAATTCTGCAGCGGAAAAGGGGGCGTGGCCAAGAATGCTGGCAGTTTCTGCTCTTTTAGAGCGTTTAGATCAGGGGTGTCAAAGTCAAATACACCGAATGCCAAAAAGAACAAATTTGCTACAAGCCAAGGGCTGGACTGGTTCAATGTTTATTATAAGGGGGTGATATAAGATTTTTTTTCTTCTTGCACTCTTTTCATTCAATGTTTTCTTTTTGATGAATTTGTTTTATTTCGTCTCTTTTAAATGAATGAATAAATGAATTAAATAAAATATTAAATAGCTTTACATCTGCTAAGTTCTTGGCATAAATCAACACAGACATGTTCCTGCTTTTAGTATTTTACATTGTTTTATAATGTAGCTGTTTATGTTTCGTTTTGTTTTTTAATACAGTTTTCTTATGATTTTTAATTAATATGCTTTTTTATGATTGTTTACTGTTGGCTGCAAGTATCAAGCTGTGAAATCCTTCATTTTCTACAACTGATAGCTGTTGGTCATTAATTATGATGAAGTTTAGCAACTTTCTGGTGAACATTTGAGCTCCGTGGCTTCAGCGGTGTGTTTTTCTTGTTCAATCCGGGGCGGGCGCTCTGATTTCGGTCAGCCGCTCTCAGCCTGTCCCTCCTACGAGACGGTCAGACAGCGGGTCGGACTGGACGCAGCTGGCCGCGGTCGGTCTCCCTGTTTCGGTTCAGCGAGAGTGGCGTCCCGCTGAAGCCCCAGAGCTCGAATGTCCAACGTAAAACTAACTTGACCGCGGTTTAATGTGGCGCTATGGCTCTGCAGACATTGCACGTTGCTGTCTTGTGGTGTTTAGTGTAAAATACTTCCACACAGCGGACATGTTACGATAAAAAGTTGGCTAGCTGTTAGCTAAAGTGCTACTCACTCAGTCTGCACGCTGCAGCTGGCTGCAAACTATGAAATGGATTTCCTGAATGTGACGTGACGCGGGTCTTATTCCTCTGGGCTCATGAGACACAACTCCGGATCGGCCCCATCCCTACTACCGTTGCATTGTGGGGAATGTAGTGTTGGTGCGTGCAAAACACCAGTGGGCGGCTGTGGCCTGCGGGCCGTCTCTAATAGTAATGAAATATCATCCAGGGGGCCATAGATAATTAATTTGCGGGCCAGATCTGGCCCACGGGCCTTGACTTTGACATATGTGGTTTAAAGTTTAGAAACATTGTTTAGATTATTGCAGGAGTGTGGGAAAAGTTTAAAGCACCTTAAAGCCCCACTGACATGATTTTTTAATTTTCATAAAATTGCTCAAAAGTATATATCTTTTATCATTTAAATGTGTTTGTTTTTGCAAACAAAATGATAAATCACTTTAATTTTGTTTTAAAAGTGATTTTGAACTTCAAGCCGTGTTTAATCATGGGAAATCCCATTACACACGAACGCACCATCTGTGACGTAACACCGGGCAGAGCTCTGGGCTTGTCACAGTGCGCGGGTATGAGCAGCTCGACATGAAGGTAAGTCTGATACAGCATCAGACCTAAATTAGATCCTGTTGTTTCTTGTTCCATCACCCAAACTATTTTCTGCTTCCCAAAATGAAGACAAATAGCTCAAATCTTCACATAGATTGCTAAATTCGTCGGGTTTTAAATTGTCCGCTATTAAAGAGACCAGAGCCCTCTGCCTCTCACTACGTCACAGATGGTGCGTTCGCGTGTAATCGGATTTCCCATGATTAAACACGGCTTGAAGTTCAAAATCACTTTTAAAGCAAAATTAAAGTGATTTATCATTTTGTTTGCAAAAACGAACATATTTAAATGATAAAATATATATATTTTGAGCAATTTTATGAATAGTAAAAAATCATGTCGGTGGACCTTTAATATATACACACCTCTTTATAGATATAAAAATACTAAAATAAACTACTACTTACTACTTGTACTACTATTCCCGTGGGACTTCAGGGTACGGATCCCCTGTGATAAACAAGGGACTACTGTAAATAGTCCCGCTACCAGTGTATGAATGTGTGTATGAATGGGTGGATGGTTGGTATTGTAAAGCGCTTTGGGGCCCCTCATAGGGGGCTGGAAAGCGCTATATAAATAAGCTGCATTTACCATTTACCATAAATATCTCATGTTACAACATGGACACCTGCGGCTTATACACAATTGCAGCCTACATATGTACAAAAATGTTTTTTTATTATTTTATTTAGTGTTTGGGTGCACTCTATAGTCTGGAAATGATGATCTCATCTGTCAACGTACAACGGATTAACCTTTAGTCACTCCCAATCAAAATGGCTCCAGTGACCTTATCAAACACAAAAATGCCTCTGACTCAGACAGTTTTACAAATAATGAGTTCAAATTCGGTGTGATAGTAGCTGAGAGTCATTCCCAACACAAACTTTAACATTAAATGATTGTGCAAGATCTGCTTAATCAAATAGCTTTTTTTATGCTCCTTAATTTTTGCTCTCAGGCTAAAAAAAAAGCAAAGAAAGGGAAAGGAAACTGCAGTCCAGCAAAAGTTACTTTTTAACAAAGTCCCGCTTTGGAGCAACAGATACTCCTCCAGTCAAGAGCTGGTTATCCGCCGTCTGGTCCGTGTCCAGCCGTGTGACCATTCTGTTTCCTCGTGGAGCTCCTCGACCAGCAGAGCAAAAAAAATCAGGACGAAGACCTCAGGAATGCAGAAAGGAAACACTACACTGGTCTGAACGTCAGGGCGGGAAAAAAAAACTAATTTGCACATTTTGTTTGTGCTCGGCGTCCAAAGAACAAAGAGAACGTTTTGTTTTGAAAACTGATACCTGCCCCCATGCCTTGCTCTGAGTCAATCATTCACGAAGCAAATGGTAAGATTTTCAAGGACAAAAGTACAACTTGATAAGAACGAGTCGGGGTTAGAGCGAGGGCAGCTGTGGCCACACACTCATGATGTTCTCCATGAGTTAATCTTAACGTTCTTCTAAAAAAACACTGACGAGCCCGCACTCGTATCGCACTGTTCCTGCTGTGTCTCCAGATTTCTTTATGTGTCATTGTGAGATTTAATGGTGTGTGTGTGTAGGTGCGGTTGGAAGGATGTCTCATTTGTATGGGAGTGTGTGTGTGTCTCACCCCATACAGGATTACTGCTCAGTACCAGGAATAAAACACTCCCGACCACGACTCCCGGTTTGACTGGGACACCTGGACACATGTCCCCGTGTGGCCTGCGATGCCAGCTGAGGGCAAGCTGGGCCATCCGAGCATCAGCTTGTGTCCATGTTGCCGGGTCACCGAGAGGATTTGCTGCCCCTTTAGAACAGACGAAAACACTTTATTATTGTGTGAATGCTGAGTCAGCAGTCACACCATTGTGTTCCTGTTGTTCCACCACCACCATAAAAATACACTGAGTTCTTTGAGGACTTCAAACGCAGTCTAACAAGGTTGAGTCAGGTCCTCTGGATGAGCTTTGTTGAAAGATTTTGTCTTTTATCCTAAATAATTTTTCCGTCTGAGGAGCTGCAACAAACTCAGTCTTATAAACAGCACCTTGTCGTCATAGTGGATCAACCAGTTTGTTGGTGACAGACAAAACTAGCTGTTCACATGTAACAGCCAAACAATTGATTGTTTGCTATTCACAGAGGGTTGAGCTATATATTTGCAATAACAGCATTGTAAGAGGGGGACAGTTGGACACGGACGCCTCCGCCCCTGTTTAAGGATGGATGGGTTCTATTCACAAAGATGGCCTCCTTTACTCCTCTCTCAAACCATTGTTCCTCTCTATGAAGGATGGGACCATCTTCCTGCTGGCCTGCAGATGAGTGTAGTAGACCGCAGAGTCTTGGCCTGATGATGTTGCTCTTCTGTGCTGGGCCATCCTTTTGGCCAGTGGCTGTTTAGTTTCCCCAACTGATCGCAGCCCTCCTGGCCCTGAACAGCATACACAATATAACTCTGTTTGTGCCGGGGGACTGGATCTTTGGGATGAAGCAGTCTTTGCTTTAATGTGTTTCCTCAGACTGAAGAAGCCTTTTGAATAAAAGAGGGATTGTTTCAACTATCCGTGCTGAGGACTTGACTCAACTCTGTTAGATTTATCTATCTGGATTATTCAGCATGCATCAGGATTTGTCAAAAGCATTGTTCTCTGATTTATCTTTTTATGGTAATTAAAACTTTCAGTTGCGGTTTAGCTGATTTTAGTTTTTTGGTGGTTTTGCTCATTTTAACTTGTAGCTATGCTATTGCTGATTTTAACATTTAGCTAGTTTTAGCTTTCAGATATGATTTTGCGAATTAGCCATGGTGTTAGTTTTTTTGCTAATGTCTTGCTAGTTTAAACATTTAGCTACAATTTAGCAAAGTTTAGATTTTAGATACATTTTTGCAGATTTTTGCTTCTAGCTTTGCTTCCTTTGTTTATTTATTCAACTTTTAGCTACTGTTTTTCTGATTCTAGTTACAGTTTGGGGTTTTTGGCATTTAGCTATAGTCTAGCAAATTTTAGGTTTTAGCTTCTGTCTTGTTAATTTAAGTTTAAGCTATGCTTTTTGTGATTAAATATTTTGGTTGCAATTTTATAATAATAATAAGAAGAAGAATCATTTTATTTAAAAGCGCCTTTCAAGACACCCAAGGACACTTAACAAACAAACACAGTTTTGTTTGTTTTGCTCATTTCAGTTTTCATCTATGATTTTGCAGAGTGCAACTTTCACCTACAGGTTAGCTGATTTTAGTAATTAGTGTCTAGTTTGTTAAATTTAGCTTTTAGCTATGGTTTTTCGGATTTTGCTTTCAGCTACAGTTTTGCTGATTTTAGTTTTTAGCCACATTTTTGCCTATCTCGTATTATAGTTACAGTTGTGTTGATTTTAGCTTCTAGCTATGGTTTTGCTATTTTTTGTTTTGTTTTGTTTGTTTGTTTGTTTGTTTTTAGCTACAGTTGTTTTTATTTCAGCTTTTAGCTAGTCTTTTTATTTAACTTTGATTTGGGGATTTTAGCATTTAGCTATGGTTTAGCTAAACATAGCATAGCTAGTTTGGTGATTTTAGCTTTTAGCTTGTTTTAATTTAAGCTTTTAGCTATCCTTTTGATTTGAGGATTTTAGCATTTACCATAGCTATGGGTTTAGCTAAATATAGCATGTAGCTACAGTTGGGTGATATTAGCTTTTAGCTAGTTGTTTTAATTTCAGCTTTTATAGTATTTGATTTTAGCTATGATTTGGAGATTTTAACATTTAACTGTGTTAGCATGTAGCTACATAGTTTTGATTATTCTAGCTTTTAGCTAAAGTTAAGCTGATTTTACTTTTTAGGAACTGATTTGCTTATTTTAGCTTATTTTAGCTCTGCTTTTGGTGATTTGGGCTTTTAGCTACAATTTCGGCGGTCAGCACTGCATCTTTGCAGAAAATACAATCTGGTTGTTATTAATGTTAATATTGTTATGAATGCAGGAAGTAAGTTCCGGTGAGCGGCTGAGTGAGTCACGTGCAGCCTGATGTTGAATCATGAACCTGCTCACAGCACCGCTCAGAAATAAGAAAGCTATTAATAGCGCACATTGGAATCACTAAATCAGAATTAAATACACTTTTCTCAATCTTATTGTTATTACAGTCATGACGGAACAAAAAGAAGTCGGTATTTCGACAAAACACTTACTTTGATCCAGTCGGGCCGAGCGGGGAAACATCAAACAGGTTGATTCGTCTCACACGAAAACCTTCCGCCTCACCTTTGAAACAACTAAAGTCCGATAAACTCCCGCCCGATACGAACAACAGGTGACATTATAAAGGCCTCAGGGCTTTAGAGACGGACTACATCCTCGGCTGGTCTCTTATCACCTCATGAAAAGCAGTTTTTTCTTCCCTTTGACTCCTCGCTGGTCACGTGGTGCAGTTTCGTGTTACACGGCCTCACCTGAGCGCAGTGATCTACCTGCAGCGGGACACACAGATCCTCCTTTGTACAGCAGCTCACTGAAGCAGAGCACAACTCCCCTGAAGCTCAAATCATCCATAAAAACAGACTTTTTATTATGTCTCCTAAAGTTTATTCTGTTCATCTGAAGTAAACTCGATCTGAGCAGCGTCTGGAGGAGGAGGAGAGGAGGAGGTGGAGGGGAGCAAACAGCGCCTCCAACAGGTTTCAGGACTCCCATGAGGAGAAAGGAAATCAACATTCCTTGGATATTTGAAGGATGAATTTGGGGGGCAGCTGGTCCAGTGGGCTCTAATCCTTCCTTAATCTCCTCTTCTCAGACTCTGAAGTGGTCTGCTTCAGGTCTAATCTGGACTGGTTTTCATGTGGATGCAGTCTGAGGCGATTCTTGGAAAGAGCAGCATGTTTCTGTGGAGAGCCTGCTGTTTTTTCATTCATTCAACCTTTATTTAGGCAGGTTAATCTCATTGAGCCTCGAGGACTCATTTACAAGAGAGATCTGTCTACAAGCTAAAGAATGATGACAACGGCAACAGTAGAATTTCCTTAAACAATCGACAATAGACAAACATAAAAGAAATACAATTTTTTTTTTTACAAATTAAAACAAAGTAGCAAAGTAGCAAAACATTATAAGGCAGATGTAGAAAATCAAAAACAGGAACATGTCTGCATTGGTTTCTGCCAGGATTCCAACAGATTCTTAACCATTTAGAGAAGTCAAGGCCGAGAGCTTCAGATCTTTTTGTAAGATATTCCAGGAAGCAGGAGCAGAGTAGGAGAAGTCCTCACTGACGGAACACTGCAGGTGATCATGTCCTGAGAGCGCACGCTGTAGCTGCACTCACGCAAAGACATGTAGGAGGAGATGTATGAAGGCAGCAGACCAAGAAGTGATTTAAAGATGAAAATGTACCTCGTGAAAAGCATTTTTTTTCTTTCCTTTGACTCCTCACATTTACCTAAATGTAAAAGAACCTGCTGTCTTCATGATTTAAGCATAACTCGCATTATATTGATAATTACATGGTAACTTTATTGTGTAAATGTTTTGGGGTACAGCATGTAGGACAACAACTAAGCCTATTTTTATTTTGCAAAAAAGAGCTGTAAGAATTATACTGAGGAAATCTTATTGTCATCCTTCGAATACTTTATTTTGTCAATTGAAATCACTCAAGTTTTATGACTTGGTTGATTATAATATTCTTTTACTTATGTATAAGGCTCATACTTCCTCACTACCATCTAACATTCAAACCTATTTTGTGAAAAGGATTAGTTGCTATAATTTAATGGGCTCACCACCTGTGGGAGGGGCCAAAGGGGTCGGGTGCAATGTGAGATGGGTGGTGGCCGAGGGCGGGGACCCTGGCGGTCTGATCCTCGGCTACAGAAGCTGGCCATTGGGACATGGAATGTCACCTCTCTGGTGGGGAAGGAGCCTGAGCTAGTGTGTGAGGTTGAGAGGTTCCGACTAGAAATAGTCGGACTCACCTCAACGCATGGCTCTGGCTCTGGAACCAGTTTCCTTGAGAGGGGTTGGACACTCTTCCACTCTGGAGTTGCCCCTGGTGAGAGGCGCCGAGCAGGAGTGGGCATACTGGTTGCCCCCCATCTTGGTGCCTGTACGTTGGGGTTCACCCCGGTGAACGAGAGGGTAGCCTCCCTTCGCCTACGTGTGGGGGGACGGGCTCTGACTGTTGTTTGTGCCTATGCGCCGAACGGCAGCGCAGACTACCCACCCTTTTTGGAGTCCTTGGAGGGGGTATTGGAGAGTGCGCCTCCTGGGGACTCCCTTGTTCTGCTGGGGGACTTCAACGCTCACGTGGGCAATGACAGTGAGACCTGGAGGGGTGTGGTTGGGAGGAACGGCCCCCCTGATCTGAACCCGAGTGGTGTTCTGTTGTTGGACTTCTGTGCTCGTCATGGATTGTCCATAACGAACACCATGTTCAGGCATAAGGGTGTCCATATGTGCTCTTGGCACCAGGACACCCTAGGTCGCAGTTCGATGATCGACTTTGTTGTCGTCTCATCTGATCTGCGGCCGCATGTCCTGGACACTCGGGTGAAGAGAGGGGCGGAGCTGTCAACTGACCACTACCTGGTGGTGAGTTGGCTCCGATGGTGGGGGAGGATGCCGGTCAGACCTGGCAGACCCAAACGTATTGTGAGGGTCTGCTGGGAACGTCTGGCAGAGTCTCCCGTAAGACGGAGCTTTAACTCCCACCTCCGGGAGAGCTTTGAACACGTTCCGAGGGAGGCGGGGGACATGGAGTCCGAGTGGGCCATGTTCCGCGCCTCTATTGTCGAGGCAGCTTATCGGAGCTGTGGCCGCAAGGTTGTTGGTGCCTGTCGTGGTGGCAACCCTCGAACCCGGTGGTGGACACCGGCAGTGAGGGATGCTGTCAGGCTGAAGAAGGAGTCCTATTGGGCCTTTTTGGCTTGTGGGACCCCGGAAGCAGCTGATAGGTACCGGCAGTCCAAGCGGCATGCGGCTCGGGTGGTTGCTGAGGCAAAAACTCGGGCGTGGGAGGAGTTCGGAGAGGCCATGGAGAATGACTTCCGTACGGCTTCGAGGCGATTCTGGTCCACCATCCGGCGTCTCAGGGGGGGAAAGAGGTACGCGACCAACACCATTTATGGTGGGGGTGGCGTGCTACTGACCTCAACTCGGGATGTTGTGAGTCGGTGGGCGGAATACTTCGAAGACCTCCTCAATCCTACTGGCACGTCTTCCACTGAGGAAGCGGAGCCTGGGGACTTTGGGTCGGGTTCTCCGATCTCTGGTGCTGAGGTCGCCGAGGTGGTTAAAAAGCTCCGCGGTGGCAAGGCTCCGGGGGTGGATGAGATTCGCCCGGAGTTCCTTAGGGCTCTGGATGTTGTGGGGTTGTGTTGGCTTACGCGACTCTGCAATATCGCGTGGACATCGGGGGCAGTTCCCTTGGATTGGCAGACTGGGGTGGTGGTTCCCCTATTCAAAAAGGGGGACCGTAGGGTGTGTTCCAACTATAGGGGGATCACACTCTTAAGCCTCCCTGGTAAGGTCTATTCAGGGGTTCTGGAGAGGAGGGTCCGTCGGATAGTCAAACCTCGGATTCAGGAGGAGCAGTGTGGTTTTCGTCCTGGTCGTGGAACACTGGACCAGCTCTACACCCTCAGCAGGGTCCTGGAGGGTGCGTGGGAGTTTGCCCAACCAGTTTACATGTGCTTTGTGGACTTGGAGAAGGCATTCGACCGCGTCCCTCGGGGGGTTCTGTGGGGGGTACTCCGGGAGTATGGGGTACCAGGCCCTTTGATAAGGGCTGTTAGGTCCCTGTACGACCGGTGTCAGAGCTTGGTCCGCATTGCCGGCAGTAAGTCAGGCTCGTTTCCGGTGAGAGTTGGACTCCGCCAAGGTTGCCCTTTGTCACCGATTCTGTTCATAACTTTTATGGACAGAATTTCTAGGCGCAGCCAAGGTGTTGAGAGGATCCGTTTTGGTGACCTTAGAATCGCTTCTCTGTTTTTTGCAGATGATGTGGTCCTACTGGCTTCATCAGTTCGTGATTTACAACTTTCACTGGAGCGGTTTGCAGCCGAGTGTGATGCGGCCGGGATGAGGATCAGTTCCTCCAAATCCGAGGCCATGGTCTTGAGCCGGAAAAGGGTAGCATGCCCTCTCCGGGTCGGGGAGGAGGTCCTGCCCCAAGTGGAGGAGTTTAAGTATCTCGGGATCTTGTTCACGAATGAGGGAAAACTGGAGCGTGAGATCGATAGGCGGATAGGTGCAGCGTCCGCAGTGAAGCGGGCGCTGTACCGGTCTGTCGTGGTGAAGAGAGAGCTGAGTCAAAAGGCAAAGCTCTCAATTTACCGATCGATCTACGTTCCCACCCTCATCTATGGTCATGAGCTTTGGGTTATGACCGAAAGAACAAGATCTCGGATACAAGCGGCTGAAATGAGTTTTCTCCGCAGGGTGGCTGGACTCTCCCTTAGAGATAGGGTGAGAAGCTCGGTCATCCGGGAGGGACTCGGAGTAGAGCCGCTGCTTCTCCACATCGAGAGGAGCCAGTTGACGCGGGTTCGCGCCCCGGCCACAACACACCTTGGGGTGTCTATGAGTGCACACCTAATTCTCCAGCTCCCCGAGCGCTGACTACGGCTGCTCGCTGCACCACCTGGTGGTGGTTGGGTTAAAGGCAGAAGACCAATTTCGTCTGTCAAGTATGGGAAACATACACAGATGACAAATGTGACAAATTATAATTATTAATTGAGGTGGCTCGGGCATCTGGTTAGGATGCCTCCTGGACGCCTCCCTGGTGAGGTGTTCCAGGCATGTCCCACCGGGAGGAGACCCAGAGGAAGACCCAGGACACGCTGGAGGGACTATGTTTCTCGGCTGGCCTGGGAACGCCTTGGGATTCCCCCGGAGGAGCTGCTCCAAGTGGCTGGGGAGAGGGAAGTCTGGGCCTCCCTACTTAGGCTGCTACCCCCGCGACCCGACCCCGGATAAGCGGAAGAAGATGGATGGATGGATGGATGAATTTAAAGGGAATGGAAATGTTTGTTAAACCTAAGTTTAGAACCAGTTTAAAGGCTAGGTCTACTACAATAAGAGGAATTGATCTAGAGGACAATGTAAAAAATGTGAAGTCCGTACTAATATTCAAGAAAATGATTAAAACTATTTTGTTGAAGAGTTACATTTAAGTTGATTCTAATTTAACAAATTATATTAGATATTTTGATGTGACTGTATATCTCTGATGAGACTGTATTATTTTGTATTACAAATAAGTATGTGTTTGAATTGATTGTTTGATAGGAGCAGATATGATAAGAAATGTTTTCTTCTTCTGCTTCCTTTCATTTTATGTTTTGTTAAATTTTTCTTTTTAAAAAATGGTCATTGTTTTTAATATGAAATGAATAAAAATTATACTACTACCTGTACTAGAAAAAAGGACATTTACAAACACAGAGTGGAAATGAGGCAGAGGGGAGACATCATGATGGTTGATTGAGACAAAGAAACTGGAAAATGAACTTTTATATGGCTCTTTCTGCAAAAATAACGCATGGGTGATGACTTTCCCTGAAGTTTATTGTAAAAGGTAAAGCAAGCAGAACAGTAGCTAAAAGCTAAAGTAAATAAAACTATTGCTATAAGCAAAACAATTGTTAAAAGCCTAAATTTGCAAAATCATAACTTTAAAACTGAAATGATCAAAACAACTAAAAGTTAAAATTAGCAAAATCGTAGAAAAAAACTCCTAACAGAAAATATGGTATATCTAAGTTGCAAGAAGCTAACAAGCAAAACAAAACCAAAAGATTAAAACACACTAAAATATTAAAAGGGCAAAACTATCACTAAAAGTTTCCATTTGCATAAGTCAAAACTAAAATTAGCTAAATAGAAATAAAAAGCTAAATCTAGCAAGCCACAGCTACAAGGTAGTTGTTACAAAATTGTAGCTAATAGCTAAAATTAGCTAAACCGTAGTAAATAAAACACTAATTAGCACAACAGCTAAAAACTAAAATGACCAAAAATAGAAAAAAGTAAAATTTGGCAATAGCTAAAAGATAAAATTAGCTAAAAATAACCGTAAAAAAATGTAAAAGGTAATCAAATAACTTTTTAGGCTAAATCCCTATCTAAAAGCTAAATTTAGCAAAACCAGATAAACTGTAGCAAGACATTCTGATGCATGTAGCAAGACAGCAGCTAAAAGCTGAGAGGAGCTCGAGAAGACAAAAATAGAGCTAGTTCAGAGTAATGTTTGCCAAGGAACTGAAGAGCTCCAGTGTATTTCTATGGGGAAAAATGTTTGAGTATTTTGAATTGTAGGCCTATAACAAATGCTAAAAGTCATGGCACACTATTCCAGATTGAGCAGAAAATGTTAATATGTAAAATTAAAATTTCAGCAAGTATTTTTCTTGCCAAAAAATGAAGATGGGGGAGGACAAAACGATAAACAGTCGCTTGTCTCAGTTGGTCCAGAACGCTGCTGCAAGGCTTTTAACAGGAACTAATAGAAGGTCTCACATTACACCAGTTTTATCTGCTCTTCACTGGCTGCCTGTTGAATTTAGAATTAATTGGTCTTAACTTTTAGAGCTTTAAATGGACAGGCCCCCCAGTACATCACAGAAATGCTGATCCCTTATTCTCCAGCCCGCACCCTTCGGTCTTCAGCACTGAACCTAGAGGTCCCTAAGACCCGGTTTAAAACTCGGGGTGACCTTTCCTTTCAGGCCGTAGCCCCCCGGCAGTGGAATGCCCTGCCCCTGTCTCTTCGTGTGGCCGTCTCTGTTGATTCCTTTAAAACGCAGCTTTTATTCAGACAAGCTTTTAGTTAAATGTTTTTATTTAGTGTTTTAATCAGCTGTTCTTATTGTTTTTATTAATCAGCTGTTGTTATTTCTTTTGTCTATTTTAATCTATTATTTTGTACAGCACTTTGTGATTGTATCTTTGATAAGTGCTATATAAATACAATGTACTTACTTACTTACTAAAGCAACATTGTAGTCTGAATCAGCATTAACTACACTGTTAACCAAAATAAATCTATGAATTTGTTCCATTTCATTCAGATATGCAAGTTTCTGTTAGCTGCTAAGCAAATTTAACATAAAGTTTGACAAAGTTGCACTGTGCATTATTTTTAGTCACTGTAACTTCCACTAGGTTTAACTTTTTGAATGCGTGAGAACTCCTTATTTTTCTGACTTTTCCCTCTTCAGGGGGTCGCCACAGTGAGTCATCCTCCTCCATCTCACTCTGTCCTCTGCATCCGCTGTCCTCAATCCAGCTACCTTCATGTCCTCTCTAACTGCATCCATATACTGTATCTTCTATTTGGCCTTCTTTGTATTTTTCCTGGAAGCTGCATTTATAACATCCTTCTACCAATTACCACTGTCCCTCCTCTGGACATGTCCAAACCATCTCAGTCTGGCCTCCCTAACTTTATCTCCCAGTTGTTCAGCCAGTGCTGTACCTATGATGATTGATCTCATTCCTAATCTTATTCATCTTTGTCTCTTCTAAGGAGAACCTCAACATCTTCATTTCTGCCACTTCCAGTTAAAATGTGTGCATGTGTGAGAACTGAAGAGGAAGGAATGGGAAATATTGCAAACAGGGAATGGCCCTATAAGAAGAATACATTGACAAAGATATACTGGATTGTTGAAATTAAATATAAATGCTGTAACTAATCATTAACATACTGTAATCAAACATACTGGGTGTGGTCAAAAGGTGATTGACCCATGGAGTTATGCAGTACCGGTACATACCAAATGACTTTGACAGGTCCCTGTTATCAATGTGTGAAGTGTGGTTTTTGTCAATTTACATACAGTAGGGTGTGTGTGTGTTTTTCTGTAAGCTCTGCTTTCACACACTGAACTTTGAATGGGTCACAGGCACGTGTTATCCCAAGTATGTGTGTGTGTTAGCTTCCAATTTACCAAGTTTGGTGTGCACCAGTGGCCCAGCTTTGCTTATAACTTCTCTCTCCCTCTCACAGTCTCCAATTGAGAAAGCTTATCGGATGATGAGCGAAACGTCTTGTTTGTTACAAATAAAGTCCAGTTGTTCAGTATTGAACGCCTTTTTTGATTTTATCATGTCCTGGACGACTGAGAATCTACACCAGCATACATACCTATCCTTATTACCACAGTTCTCAAAGATTCTAGAAAAACTATTTGTGTCCAGATTGGATCAATTTATTGATAAACAAAACATTTTAAGTAGCAGTCAATATGGGTTTAGAGAAAAAAACTCTACGTCAATGGCTCTCATGGATTTAATGGAACAAATAACTAATGCTGTCGATCATAAACAGTACTGTGTTAGTGTTTTTGTTGATCTAAAAAAAGCATTTGATACCATTGACCACACCATTCTCCTTGAAAAACTAAATAAATATGGTATTAGAGGACCAGCATTACAGTGGGTATCTAGCTATTTGAAGGACAGGAAACAGTTTGTGCAAATAAATGATGTTAGATCTGACCTCCGTGATATCACTTGTGGAGTTCCTCAGGGTTCTGTGCTTGGACCAAAGTTGTTTATTTTATATGTGAATGACTTGGTAAATGTGTCAGCACTACTTAAATGTGTTCTTTTTGCCGATGACACCACTTTTTTCAGTTCGGGTAATGACATAAAACAGATTTTGGATATGATGAAAACAGAATTTATAAAAATACAAACTTGGTTTAAATTAAACAAATTATCTTTGAATTTAGATAAAACTAACTACATGATTTTCAGTAACAAAAAGGGAATTGTTGATGACGATCCATTTGAAATTGAAGATGTTGTGATCTGTAAAGTGAGTGAAGTGAAGTTTCTGGGTGTTATCATTGATGACAAACTGACATGGAAACATCATGTAAATTCTATTAAAAAAAACTAGCTAGAGCAATTGCAGTACTGTATAAAGTCAGGGATTTTTTAATTGATAAAGCTTTACATATGTTGTATAACACAATCATTGCTCCACATTTAATCTATTGTATTGAGGTTTGGGGAAAAGCATGCAAAACTATTACAAAGCCTGTTTTTATTTTACAAAAGAGAGCTGTAAGAGTAATCACCAGAAAACATTTCACTCACCCTTCAAACACTTTGTTTATTCAACTAAACTTATTGAAATTCCAGGAATTGGTAGAATATAGTATTTTATCAATTATGTATAGGGCTCATAATAACACATTACCTTTAAATATCCAAAGAAATTTTATAAAAAGACAAAGTTATTACAATCTCAAAGGGACAGAGATATTCATCAAACCACAATTCAGAACCAGCTTAAAAGGACGGTCTACCTCAATTCAGGGAATTCGATTGTGGAATGCTCTGGAGAGTGATGTTAAAAATGAAAAATCAATGTATACATTTAAGAAAAAGGTCAAAAAGGACTTGCTCAAAAACTATATATGATGTAATCTTGCGTGTTTGTGTATTACAATTATGTTGTACTTATGATGTACGTTTGTGTATTACAGTTAGAAAAATTAAGTAGAGTTATTCATTTTATGAAGCAGTTTGTGTATTACAGTTAGAAAAATTAAGTAGAATTATTCATTTTTGTGATGAATTTGTGTATTACAATTAGGAAAATTAAGTAGAATTACTCATTTTGTGAACATCTTGATGTTGTGCCATCTTTTAGTTTGTGTATTTCAATTAGAAAAATTAAGTAGAATTAAGTAGAATTATTCATTTTATGATCTAGTTTGTGTATTACAGTTAGGAAAATTAAGTAGAAAAAATAATTAAAAAAATAGGAAAATTAAATAAAATTATAAAAAAAAAAAAATAAAAAAAAATAGAATTAGAAAATTAATTAGAATTATGGGTGATGTAGTTTGTGTATTACAGTTAGAAATATTAAGTAGAATTATTCATTTTGTGATCTAGTTTATGTTTTACAGTCAGGAAAATTAAGTAGAATTATTCATTTTGTGATGTAGTTTGTGTATTACAGTTAGGAAAATAGGTAGAACTATTCATTCTGTGATGTTGCTTGAAAGTTATCATTGGTTGAACAAACTGTGAAATAGGGGCAGATATAATAAGATTTCATCTTCTTTCTGCTCCCTTCATTTTATCCTACTTGTAATCTTGTATCTGATGAAACTGTCTTGTATTGTTCTTTTAAAATGAATGAATAAACATCAAATCAAATCAAATCAAATAAGAAGAATACATTGACAAAGATATACTGGATTGTTGAAATTAAATATAAATGCTGTAACTAATCATTAACATACTGTAATCAAACATACTGGGTGTAGTCAAAAGGTGATTGACCCATGGAAGAGAGACAGCATGGAGTTATGCAGTACCGGTACATACCAAATAATGTGGCTGTAATGTGCATTTCTGCCGCTAGAGGCCAGTAGAGGCCCTTGGCTTTTCTTTCTTTTTTTTTTCTTTTTTTTAACAGTGGTTGTGCTTCGCTTACTTCCGACTTGCCGTAGTCGCAGTGAACTTTGGGTAGGACAGTCGCGGCGGGAGAGCAGAGCGGCAATTTATTGTCAATTTGCTGAAAAATTACACATATGTTTAGTTTTGACGTATTTAGAATTGGTTAAAACAAGTGTGTCAATCCTTTGTGGTAGTGTGTTGCGTTTAAGCACTCTGGAAAATTGGACGAACGCGTTTGTTTTCGATTAGCCCCCCTCTCGTTTTAGCGCTTCGACAACAATGGCGAAGGTGCAAGTGTTGAATGTGGCCGTTCTGGACAACCCGAGTCCTTTTGGGAACCCCTTTCAGTTCGAAATAACCTTTGAGTGTATGGAGGACCTCCCTGAAGGTAGGCACCGTCCTTAGAGTATTTTGTGCAAATATGTTGTCCGAGGCTGAACTAGCGTTGATTCCTGGAGACCCAACTGGTATCGACCAAGTTGGGTTGAAAAGGTTAACGCAAAAATAGATACGGAAAAGACGAGTGCAAAAGTTTTAAAACGCCTCAAGTTTATTTGTACTCTGCCTTCAAGAACCCAGATCGTCTTGTAGCCATTAACATAGTTTCTTATGTTGGCTTTCTGAACGTTTGCAGAGAACACAGATGGTTTGAGAGGGGGTGTGAAGGAAGCTGTTTATGTAAAAAAGAAGAAGAGAGAAACCATCTTTAAACAGAGGAGGAGGTCTCAGATTCCAACTTTCAAAAACGTTGGTTACGTATTGTAACCCCAGATTATACGAGTATAGCGGAGCCCTTTAGCTCCTATTGGATATCTTCCCCCGCGACAGCGTCATACTGAATAACCTTTTAGTCCACGCCCACCTACAGTGTGGGCCCGCCCCGTGTGCATAAAAGTCCACCACACGGAAGGAACAGCCTCGAACAGCTTATCATTCAGCCGTCCAAGAGCCAATGGGGCCCACAAAGCTAAAGGGCTCCGCTATACTCGTATAATCTGGGGTTACAATACGTAACCAACGTTATACTTCGTATAGCTCGCCCTTTAGCTCCTATTGGATAAAGGGCGTAGCAGGATGTAGTCCATGCCCCATTGGGTCCAGCCCAAGCATGAAGTCCTTGCTCACCCAAAACACACCTCTGTCCTTCCTCATACGTCATCCGTACGTTCCACGTCACGACGCACCAGAGGAGGGCACTGGTGATTGGCGGATAAGTCTGCAGGCCTGCACTGAGGCCTGACAGGCGTGTGACAGCTGCACCGCAGCCTCACAACATTGTTTATATATATATATATATATATATATATATATATAGTTTTTATTATTATTATTATTATTATTATTAATTTTTTGTGTTTTTTATTTTTGTACAACAAACGTCAGAGGTCAGAACAGGCCTCGGCGGTGACCCCAAACAGGGGAACAAAACTGACCCTGAGCTATGTACAGACAGGTTTAAAAACCAGTAACAACACAACAAACTCAGTCCCAGAGCCCTGAGACTGATGGCAACACTCACACATCCTGCACAGAGGCAGGTGGAGTGGCAGAACACCACATGACAACTTTACCCTGGTAATCCATAACTCCCAGGACTGAATTAGCCATGGAGGGACCTGATATGTCACGCAGGTAATATCTTATGAACGTGCAGGGCGTGGCCCACGAGGCCGCCAAGCAGATATTGCTTACTGTCATCCCACCATGTAAAGCTGCAGAGGACGCCAACGCCAGTGTAGAATGAGCACGTAGCGTCTGAGGAGGTTCTGCTCCACACACTCTGTAAGCTTCTGAGATGGCTTCACACAGCCAGTGTGAGAGCCGCTGGGATGACAGAGCTCGTCCCACAGAGCTGTCCCTGTAGTGGATGAACAAACTCTGGGACTGGCGTAGACTGGCCGTTCGTGCCACATAACACTGTAGCGCACGGACCGGGCACAACAAATGTTGTTTGGCTTCCTCCTCTGAAGTGTGAGGAAGGAGATGGAAACCATTTAAAATAATTTGCCTTGATTTAAACGTACGGTTTAAATTTTTTGGCATAAAAACTGGGTTGGGCCTTAAAATAGCAGAGCTTCCATCTTGTTGAATTTGTAAACATGATGGGGCCACAGACAGTGCACACAGATCACTCACTCTCTTTGCTGACGTCAGCGCCAGTAAGTTTTGAGTGACAGAAACTTCAGTGACGTTGTTCAGAGGTTCGAAAGGAGCTTTGAGCAAGGCGCGTAAAACCAGGGACAAAATCCCACTGAGGTGAGAGGTCACGCCTCACTGGTTGACGTCTGGTCTGCACACACCTTGCAGAAAACGTTTCAACATCGGGTGATTAAATAACTGTCACCAAAGCCTTCATGACATGAGGAAAATAGCAGCTGCATGTGCTTAAAAGGTATTATAAGCTAAAAACCTTTCTAACAACAGCTGCAGGAATGACAACACGCAGCCCAGCTCACATGATGTGGCGTCGACCCCTCTTTCGGTGCACCAGCGCTGGAAAACCGCCCATTTTGACGCGTACACAGTTGTTGTGGACGCCGTGCGTGCGTCTTGAATAGTTTTTATTTTTTATTTTACTACGGCTGGAGACAGGCCCAGACGAGTTAAACGGTTCCGTTCAGCCTCCAAGCCCACAGGGGTTGGCCTATCCCTGGAGGGTGCATGATCGCCCCTCCTGCCTGCAGAAGTGCATCTTCTCTCCACGGAAGCTGCAGGGGTTTCTCCCACAACAGCTGCTGGAGGACCGGGAACCACAACGCGTACAGTATTTGCGCTCTGGAGCTATCAGGATGACTGACAGCTTCTCCCTCTGGACTCGCTCCAGGACGCTTGATATGAGAGCCACAGGTGGAAAAGCGTATAGTAGTTTCTCTGGCCACCAGCTGTTGATGGGTAGACAGACTACACGATTTTATGTTAAAAGAGCTTGCCATAATGGTCCGTTCTCAGTGATGAGAAACCGTGACATGAGCCAGTTGTGGTGTACTGGGTCAATTTTCTGACGTAAAAAACATATCTGAAAAACGGTGCATGTGTAGTAAGATTAATTTCACTACCACGTGAACGGCATCCGTCATTCCTGACAATCTCATTGGCTGGAACTGACCTGTGTGAGGTTGACGTACTGAAGAGTGACGTCAGCTGCTCTCTCCTCTGTCCCGACACTACAGCTGAAGGAGCAGAGGGTCGTCTCAGTAAAAATACTTTATGGATTGGAGTAACTGAGCTGTTTCCCCAGTTTATGGCGAATAACCAAGTGGGACATTTATTATTCACCAGTCTGGGCTTCCGCTTCTTCTAGGAGCGAGACAGAAGCAATCGATCCTCGGGCCGAGTGAATAACAGAGTTTTCATGCTCCTTGACGCAGCGGTAAACACCGCCAGATAACCCTCGTGCAGGTGCGGGGAGCGAACTGCCGTGACGACATGCAGTCGTACTGATAGCAAACTTTTTGAAAAAACAAACCTGAGGAATTCCCTGCGTTTGTTTATGATTGAAATGTGGGAATGCGTCTCTGCGATCGATTGAGACGAACCCAACTCCGTGTCACGTATTTGAAAAATACGTTTTATTGTCAATATATGGAAGAGACTACTCACGTGATGTTTGTTGCAAATCGACAAAGATCCAGAAAACTGCCCGAGTCTGTTTGATTCCTTGGAAACAAGTATTTTGAATAGAAAACGGTTCCGTCCTCGCTCGAGGGGGGACTCCGGAAATGACGTATTTCGCTAACAGTTCCTGTAGTTCCAACTGCAGCGCCCTGTGCTGACGATGTTGTCTTCAGAAATTGCAATGAACCGGTGCGGCGTCTCTGCAATTGTTGCGAGTAGTCCAGTAAGAGACCATTTAGAGAGCAGGTCTGAAGCTAGACTGCGCTGTAATTTAACAACGTTCTGCTGCACCAGAGAAATAGTCTGTCCTCCACCGCCACCTAGTGGACGGAGTCGCAATGGCCCATAGGAGACTCTTCTCACGACCCCTGCTGCACTGAGACCAGTTGACTCGTGCAGGTCGGTGGTTTTACCTGATCTGCCTGGCTTGTGGAAGAGACGAAAAAGTCCTGGCTGAAAACAACTGTTATCAGGCCCTGCATGAGAAAAACGTCTTTTTTTTTTTTTTTTTTTGAGACGGGTCAGAGACGTTACCTGTTGTTTGACCCGATGTTGAAAAAGACAGAAATGTCCTGGCTGGAACCAATGTGTCCAGGCCAGGTAACCAATGTGTCCAGGTCTGGCTCATGACAGTTAACTGTGTTAACAAGAGCAGATGTTTGTCTTACATGACTGTGCAGTGCATCGCTGTGCCTGCTGCTGGCAGTCACGTACACATGCCCCCGTCTGCGTGTGGGGAGGCGGGGCTTGAGTAGTTACCGGGGGAACCTCTCGTAGCTCGGCAGTGCATCGCTGTGCCTGATGCTGGCAGTCACGTACACATGCCCCCGTCTGCGTGTGGGGAGGCGGGGCTTGAGTAGTTACCGGGGGAACCTCGGAACCACTCGTAGCTCGGCTTTGTGTGAAAGAATGAGCTTTTCTCACTGCACGAACCTGGAGGTGTTCACGGACCTCGGGAAAAAGGCAGCCAGCATGTTTGAATAACAAACACTGTTTGCTCGTGTTCGCTCTGAGGCGCGTTTCCTCCTGCTGCGCTCACAGCTGCAGCGCAGATGATCTGGCTGCAGCTGTGTGGGTTCATTGGAGGATGTGAAATACACTGTACCTGGTTTTGTAGAGTTGTGTAGAAAGCTGTTTATGGAGACCAGCTTTTTAGCAGTGGTGGGAAGTGTGCGTACCTGAGCCGCTAGAGGGCGACATGACCCCACGGACGAGCTCGACGCAAAAGAAAACACATTCGTTCACTCTCTTGATTTATTGAAAACAAATCAGACACAGAACTTCTTTCATGCACACTCCCTGCAGCCAGTCATTGTTTCTGCTGCTCGCGCTTGCGTGGCTGCTGGTACTGCTGCTGGTGTTTTTGCCCCGACCAGTTCTGTCCCTGAGGGCGGCCGCCCTTCTGGAACTGCTGCGCGGCATGCGGTACTGGTTCTGATACCGCTGCTCCTTGTGTGGAGGGGGGTTCTGGGGGGCTGCACGGTTGGAGGCAGCTGCAGCCGTGGACTGTCTGAACTGTTGCCTCTGCTGGCGACCTTCCTTCCAGCTCCGTGGGGGTCGCTGAGCAGACATCAGGATCTTCACAGTCTCAGACACCTCTGCCATCTTGGACTTTTCTCTAAAGTCCTTCAGACTTGTCCCGAACAAGTTCTCCGATGAGAACGCTCCTTGGAGTAGCTCTTTCTTTAGAGACTCCGACATATTCGGCGCCTGGCGTAGCCAGATGGCGCGGTGGATCATGGTTAGCCACCCTGTGGAGCGGGACAGGCAGGCGGCGCACAGGTTCAGAGTCACGTCTGCCATCGTGCAGAGCGAGCTCTTCATCGGCTCCGGCAGCTCAGCTTTCTCCAGCTGCTTGGACATGTGGAACGCAAGCAGCGCCACGTTGTTGTCTGCTGCTGCGGCATAACACTCGGTTAGCTAGCTGTAGCACTGTTTGGTCTAGCTTACCGGATGGGGCGGGCTTCTGGTCCAGCCTCCCCGTTTTGGCGCCAAAACCCTCTGCTAAGCCACAGGGGTGCCTTCATCTTTGCAGGGTTTGCTGTGCCCTCCGTCCTGTACATCAGTACGCCCGGGAAGCGTGGCCATATTGGGTCCACGCGTCGACTCGAAGTGGCGCCAAACCTTCTCAGCATGTCGTCGGACTTCGGCGGCACTGGGACATCCAAACCTTTAGTCTCTGCAGCCTCTTTGATGATGGCCGGCAGTACGTGCAGCAGCTCTGGCTAACCCATGCAGGGCGGCCTCTCGCTCTCTCGGACGACCAGTCCGGCTCGTCCGGTTGAGTATCCTGTGTCTCCAGGGACTCACCCCTCCGTGACCGCGTGCATTCTCTGGCTAGCCCGTGCAGGGCGGCCTCTCGCTCCCCCCGTAGATTCGTCCCTACAGGGGCGCGCGCCTTC
>JBBPBX010025886.1:0-13301 GCA_038048925.1 Garcialebias charrua
TATATATATACTATATATATATATTATATATATACTATATATATATATATATATACTATATACATATATACTATATATATACTATATACATATATACTATATATTATATATATATACTATATATATATATATACTATATATATATACTATATATATATATATATATATATATATATATTAGGGGTGTAACGGTACGCTAAAATCACATTTCGGTTCGGTTCAACTACAAGGAGAGCTCGGTTCGGTTTATTTTCGGTTTATTTTCGGTACAAATTATTATTATTTTTTTTACAAAATAAAGACTTACAAAATGTTTATTTTGAAAATATGCCAAAAATATGTTTGTATTGTATTGTAGTAATAAATAAAAGTGACCCATTTGGATGATATTTTAAATAAACAGCACTCTACAATAAATAAACTATATGAACAATAATAAAAATCTTAATAAATGCAATAACAGTCAGAACCAGAACAATAAGCAGCAACAGACTGTTTACAATCTAACTAATCAAGTTTTTGTTCAGTAGCAGCAGTGTGGCTGTATTTGTCCTCATTACTGTACTCACAACTTCTTCTTGGTGCAGGTGTTGGAACAGTTCAGAGTTCAGTTCAGTCATCACACACTTCTTAGCTGCAGGTGGATTTACCTCTGTCACAGACTGGAAATAACAAACAAAAGAGATTTGAAAAAAAAAACAAGTTAATAAGATTATGATTAAAAAAAAGATTATTTAGATAATAATAAAAAAATACCTCGGTTGAATCTCTCACTCTTCATCATCATGGCAGGCAAGGCTTTAATCTGGTCCAGGGCTTGTTGTTGACAACATCAGTTAGTTTTTTCATAAAGAGCTGAACTTTTTGAAGTGTTGACGTGATGAATGTCTCATAGCGACGCTCAGCAACTTTAAAGCCTGCGCATATAACAACGTTCAGACTTAGATTAGAGATTTAAAAACTCATACAGCTTGTGTTATTGCTCTGGACCGCTCTGATTACCTGATGAAGTAGTTTTAATACAGCTCTTCGTTCACGTTCGGATGACAGTTTCCAGCGCGTTCACGTTTTAGGCATGTTGCTACTGCAGAGAGCTGCGTCACGCAGCTGCTGCAGAGTCTTCATGAAGCAACGTCCACACAAGCTGTGCGTGCGCTCGTCTTTTAACAAGAAAGCTATAACGTTCACAAACAGGAGACCGCAAGAGATGCTAACGGCTAAATGCTGCGCGTGCCACGCGATAATAGCTCCGTGCTGAAACGCGCCCAGGAAATTTTGTTCCGCGGTGCATATATTCCCCTGTTAAGAACGTTTAATGAGTGAAAAAATAACCGAAACGGTACGCAGGTGGACCGAACCGAACGTGGTGTACCGAAACGGTTCGGTACACCCATTACAACCGTTACATGCCTAATATATATATATATATATATATATGTATATATATATATATATATATATATATATATGTATATATATATATATGTATATATATGTATATATATATATANGAAAAAATAAAAACAATACAAACAGTACACCGATGTCCCACTGACTCACTTGAATAGTGAGTATTTGATACAAATTAGTGGTGTGCACATTAACTCGTTATTATCGTGTTGTAAGATGTGAGCAGATGTTATCCTGACACAACCTGAATTACTTATTCAAGACTAGTTCAAATCAAGAAAGTAATTATTTATTTATTCACGGATTATCTTCTTTTTGGGTTAAACATAACTTGTGTGACCAGATGAGATATATAAGTGACCATGAGACGTTAATTATGTTTGACCCATCAAGGAAATTGAGTCATTTATTAACAATTTATCTATTTATTATTTATTATTTATTTATTTATTTATTATTATTATTTATTTATTTATTTACTTTTATTTATTTATCAAAACGGGTTATACACTCAACTCACGGTCATGTGCTCATTCAGTTTACACTACTTCTCATATTTGCACTAATGTTTGTATTACATTACTGTCTATAGTCATACTACTGTTTACATTCACTGTTTACATTTATTACTACTGTTTACATTCATTACTACTGTTTACATTTATTACTACTGTTTACATTTACACTACTTTTTATATCTACACTACTGCTGATATATATATTTTTTACTAGCCTTATTGCATATGCCACTTTACCTCTATACCAATATCAACTACCTCATACATATACTGTGTACATAAACTTCATATGCTGCTTTGTCACTCTATTACAAATGTCAATGCCAGAACTTTCATTTTATTTTATAGATATACTTTTTACACTTTTATACTACTATGCAAAAAACTCAGGACAGTATTACACTTTTTATTATTTCATTTTATGCTTATGTTTATTAAATGTTTCAGTTTTTTAGTGTTTAAATGGTTACTGTTACACCGAGGGACTGAGAGAAATGCAATTTCAATCCTGTGTTTGTCATTTACATATTGCAGTTTTGACAATAAAGTTGACTTAGACTTTGACTTGAACAGATCATTAAATTAACATCATTATGTACACTTTGATTGACTGATTTCAACTTCCTATAAATTAGACCTCAAACAGATGGAAATTACACATCTGTAATTTCTACTAGCCGACATATATTTAAGGAACAACAGATCAAGTTATGAGATGGTAATTAACTTATATATGAAGGCACTTTTAACTTAATGTTACTGGTAAGGATAAGAGAATAAGGGAAAGGAGGTAGAGGGGAAGTTTGTATGGAACTGAGGTGAGTTTAACCAGGACATGGCAGCTCTCCGTCTGTCCGACAGCCAGCTAAACGCAGGTACGCTGGTAAACAATCAGCAACTCATTACCTTGTGATGGTCAGACAAGAATGGAGCTTTCCTTGACGTCCGAGGAGGTCAGTCCATTTACCTTTCAGCGTCTCCAGAGTTTGCTTTAATCGGAAAAAGTAGCGGCAGTCCGGTTGATTTTCAAAATAAAATATTTCTCATAAGGATTTTTTATTCAAAGGTTTTGAGCTTTGAGCTCGTTTAGATTTACATCAAGCTTGCTGTAAACCCTTACTGAGGACAAGACCTTTGGCTCATGGTCAATGTCCAAAAGCTCAGGAAAAAGTCTCATCTCAACTCTCCAACCGACTGAAGAGTTTGACGAAGTCAAAGCTTTTTAAGAGAGCTTGACTACCGTATACTCACTCTTTTCCTATTGGTTAGGTCAATCAGGAAGTAGGAGGAGTTTAGTCAAAGAGAAAGAGGAGAAATGAATTAGAAGGGAGGAGAAAACAAATGTCCGCTTTATAATTAAAACTCAATAAACTGTCTTAACACTTCTAAACAAATACTGAAAGATCATTTTGACCTGTCACTTGGCATAAAACAGTCACTTTGATTATCAACATAATGAGAATAATAATGATAATACAGTAACAGAAGGTTATTCTTTGATTATTTGAATTAGAACAAAAATAAAAGTCTTTTCGTTAGATAATTTGTGTCCTAGATTCAAATTAATGGCATAAACAGTGTTCATGTCCAATCTTGAAGGTTTTCCAAGGAAGAGGTGTCTTACTGACAGTTTTCAGAGAAACGAGATGTACCACTACAGTCCCCCTTTTTGGAAGTCATTACCTGTCCATGGGGATGAGTCCCAACACGAAAGGACACCTCCAAATGTCTCTGATCTTGATGTAATCCAGCAAGTGGAAAAATTTCAATACAAATTTAATTCCCATATTGTTTATTGGTAATTCCATTGCGGCAAATATTTTAATCCCTTGAAAAACTGAGTCTGTAATCCATTGGAACAAAGTTTTATAATCCACAGTGGTAATTCCACAACAATTGGAGTGGTTGATTGCATCAGCATGTAGAGGGGACACCTGGATTGATGTAGAAGAGGCGACCACTATATGTAGGTTGGAGACCAACGTTAGAGTTGCAGGTCCCCACCTCAAAGGTTGTTGGCTGGGTGGTTTCCAGACGGTGCCATTCTGGTTCTATGTGTTATGCATTTATGTGGTTTTAGGTGGGCTTAGGATTGGGATTTTACATTAGACCTTACCTATATGTACCTGGTGTGTAAGCTATCATGATTTGGATCAGCTACAGATACAAGTCAAGTGGTAGGTCATGCTATAAAAGTTAGATATAGGGATCTATACTTATAGAAAGTTCAAGAGGGCTTCTGTAACGAAGGCCTCTTTTTCCAAACTATTCTTCCATTCATAACAATTTAAGTTAGAACTAATATAGAAAAAGAAATTATAGTTTGGTTTGATTGTCTGTTTGTTTGATTGTCTGTTTGACCCTAACCCTTTAGATGAACGACTTAGGTTTTTTGTTTTTCCCTTTTATATTTTGGAGTCTATTGCGAGACTCGTTTTAAAGGATTAGATAGACCCCCCCCCCCCCAATAGAATTGTTTGAGTAGGTTCGATTTGAAAAGTTGTGAGACCAGTGTAGGTTATTGTACTTAAAGTAGCCTTAAACTACATTGACTCTTCGACTGATTGAGGTTTAACAAATGAACTCCATGTTGGCATAGTTAAATTCCACATTAGTCTTTAACTTGTGTTAATACAAAACCTATTTTTTGGCTAGGAGTGTTCAGAACCAGTACAAATGTTTCGACATCAACAAACAGTAGTAATTAAGCAACCAGAAAAAAAACATTTCATTGCTTCAACTCACTCTGGTCATCAGATTCCAACATGTAACACACAAAACGATAGGTCTTAGCTTTCTAACAGATGTCAAGTTAAATCCTGTGGATTTAAACTGTTGTTAAAGTTGTTATTTGTGGGTTTTAAACTTAGTGTTTCTTTAGTTTATTTACTATCTTCTGCTTGGACGACCGTTTTTTCAAATTAGGTCTGTGAATTCACAGACCTCATGTCTTTCATGTATTATTGTGTGGTGTAGGCTGTCGCCATGGCGGCGTCGCCTGGTTGGTACAACAGGTGTAAAGGGAGAGTCATTTGTCGACTGGTCATCATCTTGAAGGGAGAGATGCCAGTCGATGTGTGTGGAGTGGCCCTTATGGCCATGAGGACCAGAGGGAGTTTCACGTCCCAGTCCTTGTGGTTTGCGACTACGAATTTCTTTAAAATACTCACCACAGTTCTGTTTGCTCTCAACTTGGCCTGAAGCCTGCGGGTGATAGACAATAAGGAAGTTGACTTTGACGCCTAGCATCTTCCACAGTTCGTTCATCACTTCACCTGTGAAGTGTGTACCTTGGTCTGAGTTCACCCTGAGGGGGAGTCCAAACCTTGAGAATACATGATTCATTAGCAACATAGCAGTGGTTTGTGCCATGTCGTTAGGAGCTGGTAGACATTCTACCCATTTGGTAAATGCGCAGGTTACCGTGAGAAAATATTAGTTCCCTTTCAGTCATGTCTCTCGGTGCAAAATATGCTATGGGAATTGCGCCCCCACGCGATTACCTGAAGGAATACATTCACGCCTTTACGACAGGGGCGTCAACGTCGTGCCAGAGACCCGCCCTCTGGGTACTTAATCCGCTGACGCCCATACATGTTCTCTTTTTGCCCTTCACCTTACTTAAAACCTGAACTTCGTGGGACTTCTCTGTTGTCAAATTGCTCGATTGAGGTGAGCTTGCTACGTACGCTGAGCGTACAGAGAAATTTTCCTGCGTACTACTGGGCTGGCGAAAGCTAGTCCAGCGTTTTTCTACTTACCTCGAAGTTTTCTTCTCTTTCCACAGCTGTTTCGCTCGACGGCGCTAACTGCGTCACAACACTCCCTGCTAAAAATTAGCAGGCTAGCCAGCGAAAGCAAGACGACAGAGAGGACGGCTTCAAACAAAAGGAAGCTAGGAACAACCTTGACGCTTCTTGTCTCCGGACATGGCTCCCGAGAAGGGAAAACAGAGGACAAAGAAGAAGAAAACCAGCAGGACAATGAGCCATCACTCGCACCCCTGCCCCAGCAGATGCGGCTACTCCCTCTTGGTGACGGACACCCACAAGGCCTGTCCTGTCTAGGGTTGGGCATCGTTAGAATTTGAGCGATTCCGGTTCCGATTCTTCATTTCGATTCCGATTCTTTTAGATTCTTGATTCCGATTCTTTTTGTAGGCGGGTTTAAAAAAGACATGTCAAACCAATTTAGTTTATTTACGTATACTGTATAGTGCCAAGTCACAACAGAAGTCGTCTCAGGGCACTGAACAGAGACAATCAAATGTAAAAATAAGTTAACAGAAACTTTAATATAAAAATAATAAGTTAACACTATTTATCTGAGTAGACTGCTTTGAGTTTAACTCCTTGTTATAAAAGAGCTACAGTAGTTAGCCAGAGTTCTTTCAGGATGAAATAATTTGAACTTCTATTTGAATTTTAATGCTATGAACATTTTCCTTTTTGTTAAATTTAATAAGAATTCTCACAGGGCTATTTTCAACCAGTATATAAATATCAAACTTCCATCCATCCATCCATCTTCTTCTGCTTATCCGGGGTCAGGTCGCGGGGGTAGCAGCCTAAGTAGGGAGGCCCAGACTTCCTTCTCCCCAGCCACTTGGAGCAGCTCCTCCGGGGGGATCCCAAGGCGTTCCCAGGCCAGCCGAGAAACATAGTCCCTCCAGCGCGTCCTGGGTCTCCTCCCGGTGGGACATGCCCGGAACACCTCACCAGGGAGGCGTCCAGGAGGCATCCTAACCAGATGCCCGAGCCACCTCAACTGGCTCCTCTCGATGTGGAGAAGCAGCGGCTCTACTCCGAGTCCCTCCCGGATGACTGAGCTTCTCACCCTATCTCTAAGGGAGAGTCCAGCCACCCTGCGGAGAAAACTCATTTCAGCCGCTTGTATCCGAGATCTTGTTCTTTCGGTCATAACCCAAAGCTCATGACCATAGATGAGGGTGGGAACGTAGATCGATCGGTAAATTGAGAGCTTTGCCTTTTGACTCAGCTCTCTCTTCACCACGACAGACCGGTACAGCGCCCGCTTCACTGCGGACGCTGCACCTATCCGCCTATCGATCTCACGCTCCAGTTTTCCCTCATTCGTGAACAAGATCCCGAGATACTTAAACTCCTCCACTTGGGGCAGGACCTCCTCCCCGACCCGGAGAGGGCATGCTACCCTTTTCCGGCTCAAGACCATGGCCTCGGATTTGGAGGAACTGATCCTCATCCCGGCCGCATCACACTCGGCTGCAAACCGCTCCAGTGAAAGTTGTAAATCACGAACTGATGAAGCCAGTAGGACCACATCATCTGCAAAAAACAGAGAAGCGATTCTAAGGTCACCAAAACGGATCCTCTCAACACCTTGGCTGCGCCTAGAAATTCTGTCCATAAAAGTTATGAACAGAATCGGTGACAAAGGGCAACCTTGGCGGAGTCCAACTCTCACTGGAAACGAGCCTGACTTACTGCCGGCAATGCGGACCAAGCTCTGACACCGGTCGTACAGGGACCTAACAGCCCATATCAAAGGGCCTGGTACCCCATACTCCCGGAGTACCCCCCACAGAACCCCCCGAGGGACGCGGTCGAATGCCTTCTCCAAGTCCACAAAGCACATGTAAACTGGTTGGGCAAACTCCCACGCACCCTCCAGGACCCTGCTGAGGGTGTAGAGCTGGTCCAGTGTTCCACGACCAGGACGAAAACCACACTGCTCCTCCTGAATCCGAGGTTCGACTATCCGACGGACCCTCCTCTCCAGAACCCCTGAATAGACCTTACCAGGGAGGCTTAAGAGTGTGATCCCCCTATAGTTGGAACACACCCTACGGTCCCCCTTTTTGAATAGGGGAACCACCACCCCAGTCTGCCAATCCAAGGGAACTGCCCCCGATGTCCACGCGATATTGCAGAGTCGCGTAAGCCAACACAACCCTACAACATCCAGAGCCCTAAGGAACTCCGGGCGAATCTCATCCACCCCCGGAGCCTTGCCACCGCGGAGCTTTTTAACCACCTCGGCGACCTCAGCACCAGAGATCGGAGAACCCGACCCAAAGTCCCCAGGCTCCGCTTCCTCAGTGGAAGACGTGCCAGTAGGATTGAGGAGGTCTTCGAAGTATTCCGCCCACCGACTCACAACATCCCGAGTTGAGGTCAGCAGCACGCCACCCCCACCATAAATGGTGTTGGTCGCGTACCTCTTTCCCCCCCTGAGACGCCGGATGGTGGACCAGAATCGCCTCGAAGCCGTACGGAAGTCATTCTCCATGGCCTCTCCGAACTCCTCCCACGCCCGAGTTTTTGCCTCAGCAACCACCCGAGCCGCATGCCGCTTGGACTGCCGGTACCTATCAGCTGCTTCCGGGGTCCCACAAGCCAAAAAGGCCCAATAGGACTCCTTCTTCAGCCTGACAGCATCCCTCACTGCCGGTGTCCACCACCGGGTTCGAGGGTTGCCACCACGACAGGCACCAACAACCTTGCGGCCACAGCTCCGATAAGCTGCCTCGACAATAGAGGCGCGGAACACGGCCCACTCGGACTCCATGTCCCCCGCCTCCCTTGGAACGTGTTCAAAGCTCTCCCGGAGGTGGGAGTTAAAGCTCTGTCTTACGGGAGACTCTGCCAGATGTTCCCAGCAGACCCTCACAATACGTTTGGGTCTGCCAGGTCTGACCGGCATCCTCCCCCACCATCAAACTTATGAACTTCAATATGTTATGAATTTTCTTTTTGCAGGGGTACACTTTTACAAGAGAGCTTTATGTTTGAAAACCTCATGGAAACACATGTCGAGTGTCTGATACTGCAGTCATGTTACTGATGGGCTAACCTGCTGCAGAATATCAAACAAAATTATCCTCATCTTCACTCTCAGGACTTTCCTCAGACTGCATGGTGACCCCATCATCTCCACAGTATTCCTCTGTTGACCACAAAGAATATTACTAGGATTTAGATTTCATATTTTAATAGCAGAAAGGACAGTTGAGCATGAATGACACTTCACCTGCTCCATCAGCGTTCTCTGGATCTGCTCCCAGACACATCATCCATCTTTTGTTTAAAGTGCAGAGCAACTCTTCTTCACCTTATAACAAGGTGGGATTAACGTATTTGACAAGTGGTCCATGGTACGTGGTATGTACTTGGGTTGATGGTTTTCATCATGTCCCTGCAAACATATAAACAAACATGTCTCTGTTACTGTAACGTTAGCTTAGGATGGACAAAGCTCTGTTGTTATTGTCTAACTAACCTAAACATTGGTGATTCCACATCTGAAAAGGGATGCAACCTTTTCACAACATATGCTATAATCGTTCTGTGTCACTCTTCTTTCAGTTGCACCAATGTATTTCTCTTGGATGCTGTGGTGAACACTTGGCTAACGTTAGCCATTTCAGGTCGTTTGCCTAAGAAAACAATACGAGCTAACGTTAGCATCGTGTTTGTATTTGAGGTGACTTACCGCTTTAAGTGGAGTATAACTTGTTAGCTGCCTTAATGTTCGTATGAGACGTAGTTTATAGTTTTATTTAATTTACGGAGATGAGGCAGCAAAAAGTCTGGCGGAGCGGTTTTGATGAACGGACCACTTCCGGTCGGACACGGACAAAGCGAAAATAATCCAGCGAAGCGCGTCAAAGACAGGCCACTATTTTACTTCTCCACCCTCCTTTATATGATAGAAAATTATTGCAAGTGCTACACTGAGCTGACTGTTCATTTTATTAAAGTTAAGCCACACTTCGACCGCGGTTGCACATTTCCGGTGGATTCTTCTTCGTTGGTTTTCGGCTGCAAATTCTTCTTCGGCGTAGGCGGCTACTTCCGGTCGGCGGACTACCATCGAACATATGAATCGAAAATTTATATTTTGAACGATTCCGGGAAAACCGGACATTTAGTCCCGGTTCTGAACGATTCTCGATTCTCGATGCCCAACCCTAGTCCTGTCTGCCTAGGGATTCTGCACACGAGAAAAGTGTTGGAATTCCCCGACTCCTACTGTCGGCGGTAGTGAGGAAACGCCATGCGGATACGTTGGCTAAATCCATGGTGAAGGCCGCGGCGCTGAAGGTCACACGTCGCACAAAGCTGCTCGCTCCCGAGCCAGAGCTCGAGAATGTGGATCTTGAATGCAACGGTCGAGTCGGGGAAGAGAACGTGTCGGACTCCTTGGTTGCCGTCGAGGACTCGACGCCCGAAGTGTCTGACCAAGACGCCGAGTATGATTACAGAGGAGAAAGTGTAGATTCCTCCCAGAACCTGTCGCAAATTCTACCAGAACCGGACGTGTCGGTCCCTGCTCTGGTGACCTGTGCCATAGGGCGGCGGATGCCCTGCAGGTCGCGTGGCCAGACCCCACGCCTCGCCAACAGGCTACGAGGCTGGCGGGAAACTACTTCTATGCGAAGCAGCAGACAACGTTGCAAAAATGCCCATTTTCCCGGACTTCCTTATGGAGCTCAAACGTTCCTGGGTGGAACCTGGAGCTCCCATGACGCTGCCACTATCCCGACTCCTGGATGTCACTGGAATGGAGACAGCGGGCCTCGCCAGTGCACCCCTGATAGAGCAGACCCTGGCGGCTCATCTGGCCCCGCAGCTACGGGGACGAAACCAGCGCTGCCCAGCAGGGCCTGCCACGCTTCAGAGAAACAGCTTGAAAAGTTCTACAAGGCTCAGGGCCTCGCGGCTCGCGCAATGAACGCATCAACCATGGTGCAGGCGTACCTGGCAGAAGAACTACAGGATCTCCAGGTAACAAAAAACGAGCAGACCGCAACGGAGGCCATGGAGAAGGCCCGCCACGTCTCTGACTTCGTGCTCCGCATGATGGGAACAATAGCCATTTCGCAAGGCAGAGCAATGACGGAAATAGTTGTCGCCCAGCGTCATCTTTGGCTGACGTTATCGGACCTCCCGGAAAATCAGATGTCCACCTTCCTCCAGCACCCGATCGAGCCGACTGGACTCTTTGGGGGAGCCCTGGAATGCGTCCAAGTAGGCTGGAACAAAGACGCAAACAGGTGGAAGCCCTCCGCAAGGGGCTGCCGAGAAAAAGCTTTGCACCCCCAAAGGAAGACATGCGTGGCCCTCCACGGAAGAGACCCGTTGGTGACAGTGAGACTTTCTAGTATCGGCTGAGGGCCTCTTCAGTGACCCCGTATGGAACTCAGATTCGGGCCTGATGAAGCAGGACGAACTGATAATTTTACAGGTTTGCCCGCCCACGCGGTACGGGAACCTAACCTTTTGATCCTAGCCTCTACTTGTAAAATACTACGAGGAGCTGGGGACATGTGTGCACACAACAAACATGACTTGCCTACTGTATGTGTAATCAAAACAAACACTGTTTCTTGCATGTACAAAAATAAAAGTACCAAAGCACACACTGCCCTGGTTCTTGACTCGAGTCCCATTTTTATAAAACACAAACCACATGGTCAAACTATGAACCCCAGAAAGATACACGAGCTCTGCCGGAGATGGTCAGATCTCGCGATATCTTCTGTTGGGCTGACCAGCCTGCTCAAAAGAGCGTAAGAGGGGTCAAAGGCCACCCCTCCAGCATTAAAACACGACGAGCAGCAATTGGGCATGCCTTCCAGGCTCATGGCGCATGCGCAGGCCTGGGAGACATGTCTACCAAATGATTGGGTCATGACAACGATATGTCATGGGCTCAAGTTGCAGTTCACCAGGAGACCGCCCCCCTTCACAAGGGTACTACAATCAAAGATTAACCCTACACGTGCACATGTGTTGAAGGAGGAAGTTTTTACGATGTTGCAAAAGGGAGTGATAAGTTTGGTCCCGAGATGCAAACTACGCTCTGGCCACTACAGCAAGTACTTCCTGTTGCCCAAAAAGGATAATTCCCTGAGACAGATTCTGGATCTAAGGACTCTGAATAAGAGAATAAAAACTTTTAAGTTCAAGATGCTTACACTGCGGCAGGTTCTCCAGTCTGTGAGACCAAGAGACTACGCATGTACAGTGGATGTGAAATATACCTATTTCCACATAGGCGTGTGAAGGAAACACAGAAAGTTCCTCCGTTTTGCTTTTGAAGGGAACGCTTATGAATTCAGAGCCTTACCCTTCGGTTTAAAGACTGCTCCTCGTACATTTACTAAATGTCTGGATGCAGCCCTGACCCACCTTAGGAATCAAGGACTCAGGATTATGAATTACTTGGATGACCTGCTGATTCTGGCTGGAAGCAGAATGCAGGCCCAGTCACACTCCTATAGGGTGGTCTCTCACCTGGAGTCTCTCGGGTTTGTCATAAACCTACAAAAGAGTGATCTAACTCCATCACGGGTTACCGTATTTCTGGGAGTATAGATCGACACTGTCCGGTACAGAGCATGGCTCTTAAAGGAACGAGTTTCCTCCATTTGCCATTGCCTGGAAAGATTTAAACTGGATCAACAGGTCCCTATGAAAACATGCCAATGCCTTTTAGGCCTCTTGGCGGCAGCCATACCCTATGTGCCACATGCATTGCTGAAAATGCGGGCCATACAATATTCATTCATTCAACCTTTATTTATACAGGCTAGCCTCGTTGAGTCACGGGGACTCATTTACAAGAGGGACATGTCTCACTCACACCAAACAACCATCCACTCTCACACCTAGGGTCAATTTAGAGTCACCAATCAGCCTAACATGCATGTTTTTTGGTCTGTGGGAGGAAACCGGAGTACCCGGAGGAAACCCACGCATGCACGGGGAGAACATGCAAACTCCACCCAGAAAGGCCCCGGACCGGGATTTGAACCAGCAACCTTCTCGCTGAGAGGCAGCAGCTCTACCAGTTGTGCCACCGTGCTGCCCAAATATATGGCTAAACCAACAGACACAACCTGCCCTGCATAGTCGAGCAGGAAAGGTTAGGATAGATTCAGAGTGCCTGAAGGCCCTGGAACCTTGGAGAGATTTGTCTTTTTTCACGGAAGGGGTCCCGCTGAGAGGGGTGTCATCTCGTGTGGTCATCACGACGGACGCCTCAAAAACAGGATGGGGAGCGATCTGCAGAAATCAGAATGCCTGCGATCTTTGGAATAAACAGGAAGCGAGATTACATATCAACTTCCTGGAGTTGTTGGCCGTATTCCTGTCATTAAAATACTTCTTCAGCAAAGGTCTGATTGCAGGGCAGCATATCCTGGTGTAATCAGATAACAGGACCACAGTGTCCTTCATCAACATAGACAAGGTCCCGGGCCCTCCTTGGACTGACGCAGAAAATACTCACATAGTGTGCTCCAAGAATCTTGTCACTTATGGTGACTCATGTCCCCGGTGAACTAAATTATGGAGCAGATGCCCTCTCAAGAGGGCCTCTCCTGGC
>JBBPBX010025886.1:14115-25307 GCA_038048925.1 Garcialebias charrua
TGCTGTCTCTAGCTGGTGTTTTTTATCTATATGTCCAGTGGTAACATCAAGCTGATGTTTCTACATTTGGCATTTTTTCTTCTCAGCCTGTGCTCTCTACAGACCTTATAGAAAGCAGCTGGGAAATACCTGTCGTTTTAAGGCAGATGTTCTCACATGCATTTTGCTGAGCATTTCAAGGGCGTGAATGAATTACATTCCCATAGCATATGTTGCACCGAGAGACATGACTGAAAGGGAACTGCAAGTTATGCACCATAACTCATGTTCCCTGAAGGAAGGGAATGAGGTGCAACATATCTGGCCCTTTTCAATGCTGAAAGCTCGGTGAAGTGCATTTTGGAGAATGATGTATGGGCGTCAGCGGCTTAAGTACCTAGAGGGCGGGGTCTCAGGCACGACGATGACGCCCCTGCCGTAAAGGCGTGAATGTATTCCTTCAGGTAATCACGCGGGGCGCAATTCCCATAGCATATGTTGCACCACGTTCCCTTCCTTCAGGGAACATGAGTTATGGTGCATAACTTGCAGTTTCCTCTAAAGCTCTTAGTGATTGGTCCAACCCAGTCCATCTGGAGGTCAGACCATAGAAATGCAATGCCTCAGCTTTGCAGTGGTGCTCTGTGGAGTGGTCTGGATGGCTGAAACTGGCTGCAGACCAGGCACCCTTTGATGTAGTCTTTGACATCCTTTTTCATTCCAGGCCAATAGGCAATTTGTTTCAATGCTTTCAGCATGGCATTATCTCCCTTGTATCCTGCAGACGGAAGATCATGGGCATGAACTAACATCACCCCCCTGTGGTCATGGGGAACCACGAACACAGGTGAGGACGTTGGTCCATGAGCAAAAGTTAGGATGCCTTTGATTAGTTTTAGCTGTTTATACAGCTGATAGAGGACTTTAAGGTCTGGATCGGAATCCAGTTACTCTTTGGATGGAGTATTTCTATCTGGGTCAGTCAGGTACAGTATCATGGAGTTGATAGCAGGATTGAACTTCTGTAGTTGGATGATATCTGGGTCTTCTGTCAGTGTGGGTCGTACAGAGACTATATTGTCAGCAGGTCTGGCTACAGCCTGTGCACGTGTGACTGCCATTACCTCGACTCTAGGTTGTGTTAATTGAGTTTTGATTAGCCAGGAGGGGTCAAAGGACCACGGAGGACCTTTGACGGCTCCATTCTTGGCTAAGGAGTCTGCAAGGTCATTATAGTGCTTGTCATTGCCTGGTACTCTTGAATGCCCTAGAACTTTCTTCCAGTAGATTTGCAAGTCGTGTGATGTCACCAAGTGATCACATGCCACGAAAAACTCTTTGTGTTTGACCACTTTTTTGTTGCTTGTGAGAAAACCGTCCTGTTTCCACAGAGCGAGATGACACGCAAAACTTAGACGGGCATAGTTAGAGTCAGTGCCTATGACTTGCGTTTGGAAGGAGCGTTCTACTGCCATCTGGAGAGCTATTAGGATTCCTGCAATTTCAGCGTACTAAGACTGAGAGCCTAATTTGTAGCTGAAAGTAACCTGTTTATGGTCTTGGAGGAGGATCCCTCCAACACCTGTCTTGCAGATTTTTTCGTGATGGAATGAACAACCCCTCCCTGGGCTGCCACCTTACCGTGGTGGAGGGGTTTGAGTGTCCCAATGATCCTAGGAGCTATGCTGTCAGGGGCTTCATGCCCCTAGTAGGGTCACCCAAGGCAGACAGGTCCTAGGTGAGGGACCAGACAAAGTGCAGCCCAAAAACCCCTATGATGAGTGAAATAAATGGACTAAGTTTTCCCTCGCCCGGACGCGGGTCACCGGGGCCCCACTCTGGAGCCAGGCCCGGAGGTGGGGCACGCTGGCGAGCGCCTGGTGGCCGGGCTTTTACCCATGGAGCCCGGCCGGGCACAGCCCGAAGAGGAGACGTGGGTCCCCCTTCCCATGGGCTCACCACCTGTGGGAGGGGCCAAAGGGGTCGGGTGCAATGTGAGATGGGTGGTGGCCGAGGGCGGGGACCCTGGCGGTCTGATCCTCGGCTACAGAAGCTGGCCATTGGGACATGGAATGTCACCTCTCTGGTGGGGAAGGAGCCTGAGCTAGTGTGTGAGGTTGAGAGTTCCGACTAGAAATAGTCGGACTCACCTCAACGCATGGCTCTGGCTCTGGAACCAGTTTCCTTGAGAGGGGTTGGACACTCTTCCACTCTGGAGTTGCCCCTGGTGAGAGGCGCCGAGCAGGAGTGGGCATACTGGTTGCCCCCCATCTTGGTGCCTGTACGTTGGGGTTCACCCCGGTGAACGAGAGGGTAGCCTCCCTTCGCCTACGTGTGGGGGGACGGGCTCTGACTGTTGTTTGTGCCTATGCACCAAACGGCAGCTCAGACTACCCACCCTTTTTGGAGTCCTTGGAGGGGGTATTGGAGAGTGCGCCTCCTGGGGACTCCCTTGTTCTACTGGGGGACTTCAACGCTCACGTGGGCAATGACAGTGAGACCTGGAGGGGTGTGGTTGGGAGGAACGGCCCCCCTGATCTGAACCAGAGTGGTGTTCTGTTATTGGACTTCTGTGCTTGTCATGGATTGTCCATAACGAACACCATGTTTAAGCATAAGGGTGTCCATATGTGCTCTTGGCACCAGGACACCCTAGGTCGCAGTTCGATGATCGACTTTGTTGTCGTCTCATCTGATCTGCGGCCGCATGTCTTGGACACTCGGGTGAAGAGAGGGGCGGAGCTGTCAACTGACCACTACCTGGTGGTGAGTTGGCTCCGATGGTGGGGGAGGATGCCGGTCAGACCTGGCAGACCCAAACGTATTGTGAGGGTCTGCTGGGAACGTCTGGCAGAGTCTCCCGTAAGACGGAGCTTTAACTCCCACCTCCGGGAGAGCTTTGAACACGTTCCGAGGGAGGCGGGGGACATGGAGTCCGAGTGGGCCGTGTTCCGCGCCTCTATTGTCGAGGCAGCTTATCGGAGCTGTGGCCGCAAGGTTGTTGGTGCCTGTCGTGGTGGCAACCCTCGAACCCGGTGGTGGACACCGGCAGTGAGGGATGCTGTCAGGCTGAAGAAGGAGTCCTATTGGGCCTTTTTGGCTTGTGGGACCCCGGAAGCAGCTGATAGGTACCGGCAGTCCAAGCGGCATGCGGCTCGGGTGGTTGCTGAGGCAAAAACTCGGGCGTGGGAGGAGTTCGGAGAGGCCATGGAGAATGACTTCCGTACGGCTTCGAGGCGATTCTGGTCCACCATCCGGCGTCTCAGGGGGGGAAAGAGGTACGCGACCAACACCATTTATGGTGGGGGTGGCGTGCTGCTGACCTCAACTCGGGATGTTGTGAGTCGGTGGGCGGAATACTTCGAAGACCTCCTCAATCCTACTGGCACGTCTTCCACTGAGGAAGCGGAGCCTGGGGACTTTGGGTCGGGTTCTCCGATCTCTGGTGCTGAGGTCGCCGAGGTGGTTAAAAAGCTCCGCGGTGGCAAGGCTCCGGGGGTGGATGAGATTCGCCCGGAGTTCCTTAGGGCTCTGGATGTTGTAGGGTTGTGTTGGCTTACGCGACTCTGCAATATCGCGTGGACATCGGGGGCAGTTCCCTTGGATTGGCAGACTGGGGTGGTGGTTCCCCTATTCAAAAAGGGGGACCGTAGGGTGTGTTCCAACTATAGGGGGATCACACTCTTAAGCCTCCCTGGTAAGGTCTATTCAGGGGTTCTGGAGAGGAGGGTCCGTCGGATAGTCGAACCTCGGATTCAGGAGGAGCAGTGTGGTTTTCGTGCTGGTCGTGGAACACTGGACCAGCTCTACACCCTCAACAGGGTCCTGGAGGGTGCGTGGGAGTTTGCCCAACCAGTTTACATGTGCTTTGTGGACTTGGAGAAGGCATTCGACCGCGTCCCTCGGGGGGTTCTGTGGGGGGTACTCCGGGAGTATGGGGTACCAGGCCCTTTGATAAGGGCTGTTAGGTCCCTGTACGACCGGTGTCAGAGCTTGGTCCGCATTGCCGGCAGTAAGTCAGGCTCGTTTCCGGTGAGAGTTGGACTCCGCCAAGGTTGCCCTTTGTCACCGANACCCGGTGGTGGACACCGGCAGTGAGGGATGCTGTCAGGCTGAAGAAGGAGTCCTATTGGGCCTTTTTGGCTTGTGGGACCCCGGAAGCAGCTGATAGGTACCGGCAGTCCAAGCGGCATGCGGCTCGGGTGGTTGCTGAGGCAAAAACTCGGGCGTGGGAGGAGTTCGGAGAGGCCATGGAGAATGACTTCCGTACGGCTTCGAGGCGATTCTGGTCCACCATCCGGCGTCTCAGGGGGGGAAAGAGGTACGCGACCAACACCATTTATGGTGGGGGTGGCGTGCTGCTGACCTCAACTCGGGATGTTGTGAGTCGGTGGGCGGAATACTTCGAAGACCTCCTCAATCCTACTGGCACGTCTTCCACTGAGGAAGCGGAGCCTGGGGACTTTGGGTCGGGTTCTCCGATCTCTGGTGCTGAGGTCGCCGAGGTGGTTAAAAAGCTCTGCGGTGGCAAGGCTCCGGGGGTGGATGAGATTCGCCCGGAGTTCCTTAGGGCTCTGGATGTTGTAGGGTTGTGTTGGCTTACGCGACTCTGCAATATCGCGTGGACATCGGGGGCAGTTCCCTTGGATTGGCAGACTGGGGTGGTGGTTCCCCTATTCAAAAAGGGGGACCGTAGGGTGTGTTCCAACTATAGGGGGATCACACTCTTAAGCCTCCCTGGTAAGGTCTATTCAGGGGTTCTGGAGAGGAGGGTCCGTCGGATAGTCGAACCTCGGATTCAGGAGGAGCAGTGTGGTTTTCGTGCTGGTCGTGGAACACTGGACCAGCTCTACACCCTCAACAGGGTCCTGGAGGGTGCGTGGGAGTTTGCCCAACCAGTTTACATGTGCTTTGTGGACTTGGAGAAGGCATTCGACCGCGTCCCTCGGGGGGTTCTGTGGGGGGTACTCCGGGAGTATGGGGTACCAGGCCCTTTGATAAGGGCTGTTAGGTCCCTGTACGACCGGTGTCAGAGCTTGGTCCGCATTGCCGGCAGTAAGTCAGGCTCGTTTCCGGTGAGAGTTGGACTCCGCCAAGGTTGCCCTTTGTCACCGATTCTGTTCATAACTTTTATGGACAGAATTTCTAGGCGCAGCCAAGGTGTTGAGAGGATCCGTTTTGGTGACCTTAGAATCGCTTCTCTGTTTTTTGCAGATGATGTGGTCCTACTGGCTTCATCAGTTCGTGATTTACAACTTTCACTGGAGCGGTTTGCAGCCGAGTGTGATGCGGCCGGGATGAGGATCAGTTCCTCCAAATCCGAGGCCATGGTCTTGAGCCGGAAAAGGGTAGCATGCCCTCTCCGGGTCGGGGAGGAGGTCCTGCCCCAAGTGGAGGAGTTTAAGTATCTCGGGATCTTGTTCACGAATGAGGGAAAACTGGAGCGTGAGATCGATAGGCGGATAGGTGCAGCGTCCGCAGTGAAGCGGGCGCTGTACCGGTCTGTCGTGGTGAAGAGAGAGCTGAGTCAAAAGGCAAAGCTCTCAATTTACCGATCGATCTACGTTCCCACCCTCATCTATGGTCATGAGCTTTGGGTTATGACCGAAAGAACAAGATCTCGGATACAAGCGGCTGAAATGAGTTTTCTCCGCAGGGTGGCTGGACTCTCCCTTAGAGATAGGGTGAGAAGCTCAGTCATCCGGGAGGGACTCGGAGTAGAGCCGCTGCTTCTCCACATCGAGAGGAGCCAGTTGAGGTGGCTCGGGCATCTGGTTAGGATGCCTCCTGGACGCCTCCCTGGTGAGGTGTTCCGGGCATGTCCCACCGGGAGGAGACCCAGAGGAAGACCCAGGACGCGCTGGAGGGACTATGTTTCTCGGCTGGCCTGGGAACGCCTTGGGATTCCCCCGGAGGAGCTGCTCCAAGTGGCTGGGGAGAGGGAAGTCTGGGCCTCCCTACTTAGGCTGCTACCCCCGCGACCCGACCCCGGATAAGCGGAAGAAGATGGATGGATGGATGGATGGATGGAATGAACATCCATCCATGTACAGTGTTGTCATATCTTTGCAGATATTGCTTTCAAAGTAGTGGTGATTTGGGTCCTTAGTTACTGAGCGTTTTTGCTCAGCTGGCGGTTGGGTGGCTGGTACATCTTGTGTACATTCTTGGCAGATTGCCAAGTCAGTACCCAAATGTGACTTCTTGTTTTGTCCATAGCGGATGTCTAGGTTAAAACTTTGAACTACCATGAGCCACGTGGCTACACGTGAGTTTGTCACCACTCCATCTCTGATGCGTTGGCTGTTTAGGAAAGTCACTGGCTAGTGTTGTGTTTCAACATAGATTTTTTTTGTCCACAAATGCAACTGGAGAAGGGTATTACTGCCCACACAGTGGTCAGTAGAGCTTTCTCATAGTCTGAGTATTTTAATTTGGGGCCTGCCATTGTCTTGCTGGCGTAGGCCATTACACGCTTGTCTCTGTTGTGTATTTGGTACATACCTGCACTTATGCAATGAGCTGAGAAGCCCACTTCCAAGTAAAACTCTTTGTTGTAGTCTGGGTAGACTAGGCATGACTCATAAATTTGATCCTGTCTATGAGAGAGTTCATTGCCTACTGTTGTTTGTCAGTCCAGACCAATGGAACGTCTTTCTTTAGGAGTTCAGTCAGTGGTTTTGCAAGGTCTGCATAGTTCTCTATGAATTGACATGAGTAGTTACACACACCCAGAAAACTTTGTAGTTCTATGAGATTGGTGGGGACTTTGAGATTGTCTAGGCCTTGGGTGCAAGTCAGTTGTGGCTGTACTCCGTCTGGGCTTACTAGTAGGCCAATGTAGTTCACCTTGGTTCTTCACCACTGGCATTTTGACAGTGATATTTTAGCACCAAAAGTTTTTAGTTGATTCAGAACGTGGTCAATCTCATCCAAATGTGAGTCCAGCGTTGGCTGCCTCAAAAGGACTTCGTCCACGTAAATCAATGTCCCACGCTCGTGTGCGTCTCAACATGCTTTCTTTAGGAAGATGTTGAACTCTGTAGGTGAGTTAGCGTAGCCAAAGGGACACCTGGTGAAGGTGTATTGTCGGCTACCAAAGGTGAAAGCTAGTTTGTGTTGGTCCTTAGCGCGCACAGGGGTGGTCCAAAAACCAGAGGCGACGTCGAGGGTAGAAAAATACTTACCATTGGTGACCTTGGGTAGTTCCGGTTGGAGCTGGGTCATTGGCCACCTAGATAAGGGAACTTGTTTGTTTAGCTTTCTGTAGTACAATTGTGAATTTCTACTTTCCATTTGGTTTTAAAACTGGCCATAAAGGTGCAGAGTAGGTGCTGTTACAATGTCTGATTATACCATTGTAGTGGACCAAACCCTGGTCTCTGGAAACTGTATTGAAACACCTTTACTTTGAATCTTCAAGAAAAAGGACAGAACACTGATTTATTTTATTAATTTGAATCAAGACACAAATTAAATCACAAGAGACTATCTTGTTCTTTTTTCTAGTTTCCTTTTGTTGATGGCCTCCCTTCTCAACTTACAGCCATCCTCTTCACACCATTATGATTTTTTAATAAGATAGAAAGAAAGGAAAGAAGGAAAGTAAGACCACAAACAATAATAGACATACACAAAGAGAACATAACACAAACACACCCGACCGCTGTCCGCAAACCTGCAAAGAACATGACAGAACACAGCAAGTAAACACATACGTATAAAAGACAGAATATTTATGGATTTGCAGTAGTTTTCTATAAATATATATATATGCCTATACCTACATATATATACATATATACATATACATGCATGCAGTATGCATATCTACATACTGTACTATATTGCATATACACCCCTGCATCTATCCGTGTGTGGTTATCAGCATGCATAAGTGAATAAGGCTTCTCCAATAGAACATTCAATAGTGACCGCGAAGTATCAGAGACCCGACCCCCAAGACCTGAGGCAGACGGAATCTCTTAGGTCGGAACAGCCCGCACGTGGCTATCTCGTAAAACAGGAACTTTGCTCGTAAATCGGAAAAAAGCTGCTAACGAGGTGCCAAGAACCCGTTTATCAACATGAGACTGAACAAGCGTTCATACTGATCCTCAAACATGCACAAAACTTTATTTACAAGCAGTTAGCTAGCACATTACACCACACATTCATCTATAAACACATACCTGTACAGTTTTTTTTCTGTACAACAGTGCTTTTCTACATAGCACTTTCAATTTAAAAAACTATAAAAACAAAGTGCCTTAGTGCCAAGTCCAGGTACTTTTAAAAAGTTATTTTTCATCACAGAAACAGCATACAGTAGTAAACAACATTCCCTTACTTTGATTGAATAACCAAGTCACATCCATATGACATCATGTGACACCATGTGTCACATCCATCAGAAACCAGTGAAATGCATCTGAAACAAGTCATACCCAACATGAACAAGTCAAATCCATCAGAATTAAGTCACATCCATCAGAACCAAGTCACACCCATCAGGAACATGTCAAATCCATCAGGAACAAGTGAAATCCATCAGAATCAAGTCACCACCCATCATGAACACATGACATCCATCAGAATCATGTTGCAAACAAACATCAGAAACAAGTGACATCCTCCAGAAAGATGTTGCAAGCATCATGTTTAAAAAAACAACAGTGCCATAGTGTCCAGTCCATGAACTTTAGAAAGGTAGAACCACCTAGCACAGAAACAGCATAAAAAAGAAAGTTCCCCTACTTTGATTGAAGTGAAGGTAGACAGTCTTTTTGGTTGTCAAAACTTGCTGGTCAAACCTGGATCAGATGGGACCGCTTATTCATTCAGCAACAGAAGCAGTTCATCCATCAATGACGGGGGCATGTGAGTCCAGAAAGGCCGAGATAAGATGTGAGTTCAGGTCAAGTGTTTGGTCCTGATGTGAGGATGCAGAAGTATGCAGGAGTTGGCAGATGACTGGAGTCACTGTGATGCACAGTGGATGGATGCAGGAGAGCAGTGAGGAAGTAGCAGAGCAAGCACGGGTGGTCTGACTGTTAGACACAGAACACACATGTTTAAGTTAGCATTGAAGAAACATGAGACCACACACACAAGGTGTTAAAAGTGCTCACAGTGATGGAGAGGAAGCTTATTTCAGCTGGATCTTTTCAGATGAGGAGGTCAGACTTGTGGATGTGTCTGACATGGGTCAGTGTGATGTCACTTGAGACAGGCGAGGAAGCAACGCACGGGTGATCTGACTATGGTTGGACAGAAGCTGTCCAAGTATATCACATCAGTCAGTGTGATGTCATTGGACGCAAGTGAGGTGGTCTGACTGTTAGACACAGAACACACATGTGAGGAGGCATCTAGGTGTATCACATCAGTCAGTGTGATGTCATTGGACGCAGGAGAGGAGGCGTCGAGGTGTATCACATCAGTCAGTGTGATGTCATTGGATGCAGGCTAGGTGGTCTGACTGTTAGACACAGAACACACATGTTTAAGTTAACATTACAGAAACATGATACCACACACACAAGGTGTTAAAAGTGCTTACAGTGATGGAGAGGAAGCTTATTTCTTCTGGATCTTTTCAGATGAGGAGGTCAGACTTGTGGTGATGTCTGACATGGGTCAGTATGATGTCACTTGAGACAGGCGAGGAAGCAACGCACGGGTGGTCTGACTATGGTCGGACAGAAGCTGTCCAAGTATATCACATCAGTCAGTGTGATGTCATTGGACGCAGGTGAGGTGGTCTGACTGTTAGACACAGAACACACATGTGAGGAGGCGTCTAGGTGTATCACATCAGTCAGTGTGATGTCATTGGACGCAGGAGAGGAGGCGTCCAGGTGTATCACATCAGTCAGTGTGATGTCATTGGACACAGGAGAGGAGGCATCCAGGTGTATCACATCAGTCAGTGTGATGTCATTGGATGCCGGAGAGGAGGGAACGCAGCAGGTGTCACTTTTAGAAAACAGACATTTGTAAGTTAACATTACTGAATTATATGAAACCACACAGACAACAAGTTATTGTGCTTACTGATAAATTAAACACAGACAAAAACAACTTGTCCTTACTGTGATGTGTGTATTGATGTTTGATGGACCATGGAGAGGCCTTTCCACAATGCTTCGGAAGGAGGCTGTGGACATGACAAGACACAGGTGGATGATGAAATGCAGCATGAAACTAAACAGAAAAGCAAAATGTACATTTCATTACTGTACCTGGATGATGAAGCTGTGCAGGTTAGTGGGGAGATGAGCAGGTCAGTGAAGGTAGGTGTTGCAGAAGCTGGCTGGAGAGGAGGAGGCATCTGTGGACATGAACAGAGACAGGTGGGTTAACAGATGAAGTACTGTAATTGTACAGTACAGTAACATAAAACAACACAGAAAATCAAAATGTAAAAGCAACATTTCATTACCTTTGGGGAGGGGTGCAGAGGCTGGCTGGCTGAATGGAATGGAGTGGAGAGGAGGAGACATCTGTGGACATGAACAGAGACAAGTGGGTTAACAGATGAAGTAACTGTATAGTACAGTAACATAAAACAAAACAGAAAATCAAAATGTAAAAGCAACATTTAATTACCTTTGGGGAGAGGTGCAAAGGAGAGAGGGATGTTTACTGGGAAGGAGAGGGAGGAGAGGGTGAGCTGTCCATTGACTCCTGGCTTGCAGCAGCAGAGGTGGATGGCATTTCTTCTGCTGCTCCAGCAGATCATGGGGACGCTGCAGGACCCCTCCTCACAAACTGCAACATGGTGCTCTGTACTGGCTCTTGCTTTTTGTCCTCCAGGATCTGCCTTTAACAAGCCAGATTGTCAAGGACAGCTCTGGAGACCCTGGCAAACCTCTCCCCATCGGCGTCCAGTGCGTCCACTGGTCCAAGACCTCCTGTTGCATTTTGAAGATCTTAGCCAAGGCCTAACTGGTGAAGACCTTGGCCGGAGGGCTTAGCGTGTCTTCATGCCGCTCCTCCTCTACCAAAATCTGCCTCTCCAGCTCCTGAAGGTCCTCTGTGGACAGCTCCTCACCTTGTTCAGCCAGCAAATCCTGAACATCTTCCTCCTCGATCTCCAAGTGCATTTTCCTGCTCATCTCACCACACTCTGGATCACACTGGCGACTGTGTCCTCGAGCTCAAGTGAAGCATCTACAAGCTGTGTATTGTGGAGAGTTAGGACTGTATGT
>JBBPBX010025886.1:25623-36401 GCA_038048925.1 Garcialebias charrua
CCCTTAATATTACAATAAGACAGAACTTTCAACATGAAATAAACATTTCTTGGACTGTCTCATATTTGCGCCAAAAATCGCCACCCCATTTATATATGAAAGAAGAAATTAGCGCTCATTAATGTTGTATAAACTCACCCTTGTCACAAACGCAGACAGGCATCAACGATTACACCAACGGCTATGAAAACCAACGGCTTTTGCTCAGCTCTGTTATATCCCCAAGGACCCCTTAGCTGTCTAACAAGATGCCTGATGTAAAAAATAAGAATTAGCTGTCTAACATAAAAAATACAAATTAGCTGTCTAACAAGATGCCTGAACAAAACAATGCATAAATACTAGGGGAATTTACAACAGCTGCCCCCAGAATAGCCTAGCTATTATGTAAAGTCTATTAAATTCCCTAAGATGAAGTGGAGTCCTGTATTTTGTCCATCATCAGGTGGAATGGCCGGCAGCTGGACCATACGCGGTACCGGCCGCAGGTAAGTCTTCTTGGTCCAATCCGAACCTCAGCTGACCGGATCCGACCGTCTGCACTCTCGATCACCTTTACAACCTCCCCGATGGGCCACTGTGCTCTCTGAAGCTGGGGATCAACGATCATGACGATCGTGCTCTGCGTGAGTTCATCAGTAGGCCACCTCCACTCCTGCCGAACTTGCAAGAACGGAAGGTGATGCCGCAGGAACTGCACACAGAAGTGGTCCACCATCATCTGACAGTGGTGCCAACGTCTTCTTGTGACGGTGTCAGGAGCATAAGACGCTTGGGGTAAGGAGGCATCCCGCCGCCCTATCAACAACATATTTGGCATCACTGGATCAGGATCAGCTATGTCTGATGAAACATAGCCTAAGGGCTTGGCATTGGATCTGGTCTCGACCTCGATCTTCTTACGTATGTGCAGGAACTCGTAGTACGGGTTGGCTCGCTCCGTCTGGTAGGACTCGATCTCCTCCAGCTTCACGGTGTCCACGATGGCTGCCAGAGACTGCTGGCACCGCTCCTTCTCCTGCTGAGCCGCACAGCTCAGCTGGGAGCTCAGCAGCTTGGGCATCTTCCTCTTGCACGGATGAGGAACGTGGACGTCCACTTCCTCGTCTGAGGGGCGGAGCTTGAGCTTGGCTCCCGAGGAGTCAGACTCTTGGTCTCCACACTGAGGGGAGGAACACTCCGAGGTGTTGCTGCTGTCCGTCTGAGCTGCCGGCTGGATGCTGGTTTGACTCTGCTCTTCGGCTGCGGACGAGGATTCGGGTTTCTCGTCAGCTGGCATGGCCTCCATCGGATCAGGGTGGAGCTCAGCTTTGGATTCAGAGACACCTTCTGAACTCAGGCTGCCTTCGAGTGGTTCAGTTCTGTTGGTCTCTGAGCTCTGTGGGACGTCGGTCCTCTCCTCAGCCTTGTGTTCAGGACTGACACAGGACACGTTGTCCTCCATATGAGACCCAGGACAAAAGGCTGCATCGTCACTAGGGGGCCAGGACTTCTTGCAGTCTGGATAGTTTATGATCCTGTTGTCTTCTGAGCCCTTGGACTCAGTTTTATTTAAACTGGGTGATGTCTCCCCTTCAGCAGAGACGGGAATGTGCAAACTGGTGGACAGTACTGGACTCCCCGCCCATTCTGTTCTTAGGTTCTCTGAACCAGTCTCCATGTCCTCTTCTTCTGGTCTGTCTGGGTTTTCCACAGGATTGTTGCTATGGTCAGTAAATTCTCTCTCACTATCACAAACCAGCTTGGGCAGTTCAGGTACAGGAACAGGCTGCTTTGGCGGCTGGAAACTGTATGTGGACTGTGGCATGGTGTACTGTGGCAGGGAAGAACTGTATCCATGAGGAGCTGGCCCTACCATGACAGGCACTGGCTGGTAGACTGTCTGTACTGCAGGATGCTGAAGCTGGAGAACAGGTTGTGGAGATGGACCTGGCTGATAACCTGACGGCTGCAAGATGGGCTGTGTAGTAATAATCGGTGGGGGCTGGTGCACAGGAGGTGCAGTGATAACTGGTGTATGCTGATACACAGGCTGTGCAGCATTAACCTGCAGGGGCTGATACAAAGGCTGTACAGTGTTAACTTGCGTGGGCTGATACACAGGCTGTGCGGTTTGATACACAGGCTGTGCCGCGTTAACTTGCGTGAGCTGATACACAAGCTGTGTGGTGTTAACTTGCATGGGCTGATACACAGGCTGTGCGGTGTTAACTTGCGTGGGCTGATACACAGGCTGTGCGGTTTGATACACAGGCTGTGCCGCGTTAACTTGCATGAGCTGATACACAGGCTGTGTGGTGTTACCTTGTGTGGGTTGATACACAGGCGGTGGCACTGCCATAGGGGTGTAGAGGTTCTGGCACTGAAGCATAATATTGTTTGATAGTGATGTGGGTTGCAGCACATGACGTGGTGTTGCTGGAGCCAGGGGTTGACGTGCTGGTGTTGACACAGCTGGATGTGGCTGGTATTCTGTATGGGCTGGACCTGTATAATTGGGCTGGTATTGTTGAGCATTTACAGCTGTAGTCACGGGATTAATTATTTGATAGGCTGGTTGGTATAACGTAGATATTGTGTTATACTGGCTTGTCTTATCGACTGCCGCCGCTGGGAAATGACGCTGTGAGAACCCGAGTGCTGAAAACAGCTGGCCATCTTGAATAGCAGACTTGGTCTGCAGGCTGAGTGACTGCAGCTGCTGTGCACTGGCACTTAGATTGTCATCCTGATGAGGGGCAGCATAAGACATTAGCGACTGAGAAAGGCTAACTTGGTAGTCCTGGAGGTGAGCTGGTAGCTGTCGTGGCCGTTCTGTTAATCTTGATGTGTCCATTTTGCTGATATGAGTGAAGTAATCTGGCTCGAAGGACCATATGTTGAGGAGAGTTAGGACTGTATGATGATTTTTGAGGAGATTAGCTGGAGCACCTCACCCACACAGACACTCCGGTCAGAGAGCGAGTCCAGACATAGCAAGATGGTGTTTTCTTGGAGTTTAATTAACTTTCCAGTTTGTTTACAGCATGAAGTTTCCCTTTTCTGAGCTGTAAATTCTTCCTAACTGATAGTAACTGGCATTAATTGTCCCTTTTTCTGTCTGTCTGGTATCCTTGTCACAAATGCAGACAGGCATCAACGATTACACAAACGGCTATGAAAACCAGCGGCTTTTGCTCAGCTCTGTTATATCCCCAAGGACCCCTTAGCTGTCTAACAAGATGCCTGATGTAAAAAATATGAATTAGCTGTCTAACGTAAAAAATACAAATTAGCTGTCTAACAAGATGCCTGAACAAAACAATGCATAACTACTAGGGGAATTTATAACAATTATTCTCTTAAATCCGTTTTCTTTTTTATCTTGTTGAGATTTTAGCTACTGTTCTGCTACTTTTCTGCTACTTTTAACCAGTGGTGGGATGTAACTAGGTACAAATACTTTGTTACTGTACTTAAGTACACCTTCTTCAGAGGTGCCATAGAAAGTGTCCTGACCAGCTGCATCACTGTGTGGTTTGGTGCATGTACTGCATCCTGCCGCAAGAGCCTCCAGCGCATTGTGAGAGCAGCTGAGAAGATCGTGGGCACCTCCTTGCCCTCACTGCAGGACTTACACAGCAAACGCCTCACTCGGAAAGCCCACCGCATGGCAGGTGATCCCACACACCCACTACACAGCTGCTTCAGACTACTGCCATCAGGGAGGAGACTGAGGAGTCTCCAGGCTCGAACCAGCAGACTGAGAGACAGCTCTGTTCATCAGGCAGTCAGAATGCTAAACACTCTGCCTGCTCTGCCCCCCCTCCCATTTGAACTGCCTTAACACTAAAACTTTCTCACACATTATCACTCAACACAAAGTTTTTCACTAAACTCTCGGTCATGTGCTCATACAGTTTGCACTACTTCTCATACTTGCACTAATGTCTGTATTACATCACTGCCTATAATCATAATACTGTTTACATTCTCTGTTTACATTTATTAATACTGTTTACTTTTATTACTACTGCTTACATGTAATTACTACTGTTTACATTTATTTACACTACTCTAATATCTACACCACTGCTGGTACATATACAGTGTGCTCTGAACGGTCTTATTTAGGGATGCCCAATGTGCCTTACTGCATATGCCACTTTTTGCCTCTATAACAACATCAACTACTACCTCATACATATACTGTGTACATTGACTCATACGCTGCTTTGCCACTTTGCAAATGTCAATGCTAGAAACCTTTAGTTTATTTTAGTTATACTTTTTATACTCTTTTTTTGTGCTAGTATGCAAAAACTCAGGACAGTATTATGTTCATTAAATGTTTAATGTTTTAGTTTTAGAGTTGGTGTGGATTTTCATGCTCTTGCACCGCTATGCAAAAAAAAAAAACTCAGGACAGTGTTAGTTTTACTATTTTATGCTTATGTCTATTATTATATGTTTCAGTGTTTCAATGTTTAGATGTTTACTGTTGCACCGAGGGACTGAGAGAAACGCAATTTCGGTCCTGTGTATGTCCTGTACAGTACATATTGCAGATCTGACAATAAAGTTGACTTTGACTTTGAAGTACATTTTTCATGTATCTGTACTTTACTTAAGTATAATTAAATATGGGTACTTTTTACTTTTACTCCACTACATTTTACATGAAGTATCTATACTTTCTACTCCACTACATTTCTATAATGTGTTGAGTAACAAGTAGCTTTCATGTTGCAATTTTTTGATTTGTTCGTTAGTTTGAAAGTAACCAAAGGTGAGAGCGGAGTTTGGCCACTGAATCACTGCAAAGTTGACAGGTAACATTACATCCACCTTCTAGAAATTGGGCCAATGATGTAGTCACCGAGCTGGGGCCACCCACAGCATCGCCAACACACCCACAATGGATTCCACCGTGGAGAATAAGCCAGAAGATATGCACCACCCATGGCCTTATTAAAAAAAATATTGAAAGATTATTGAAAGACTATTCAGTACAGCAGGACAGATTCTCTCTCCCAAAAGAGACAGACTGGACAAAAAAAATAAATTATTCTGAACTTCCATCCATCCATCCATCTTCTTCCACTTATCCGGGGTCGGGTCGCGGGGGTAGCACCCTATGTAGGGAGGCCCAGACTTCCCTCTCCCCAGCCACTTGGAGCAGCTCCTCCGGGGGAATCCCAAGGCGTTCCCAGGCCAGCCGAGAAACATAGTCCCTCCAGCGCGTCCTGGGTCTTCCTCTGGGTCTCCTCCCGGTGGGACATGCCCGGAACACCTCACCAGGGAGGCGTCCAGGAGGCATCCTAACCAGATGCCCGAGCCACCTCAACTGGCTCCTCTCGATGTGGAGAAGCAGCGGCTCTACTCCGAGTCCCTCCCGGATGACTGAGCTTCTCACCCTATCTCTAAGGGAGAGTCCAGCCACCCTGCGGAGAAAACTCATTTCAGCCGCTTGTATCCGAGATCTTGTTCTTTCGGTCATAACCCAAAGCTCATGACCATAGATGAGGGTGGGAACGTAGATCGATCGGTAAATTGAGAGCTTTGCCTTTTGACTCAGCTCTCTCTTCACCACGACAGACCGGTACAGCGCCCGCTTCACTGCGGACGCTGCACCTATCCGCCTATCGATCTCACGCTCCAGTTTTCCCTCATTCGTGAACAAGATCCCGAGATACTTAAACTCCTCCACTTGGGGCAGGACCTCCTCCCCGACCCGGAGAGGGCATGCTACCCTTTTCCGGCTCAAGACCATGGCCTCGGATTTGGAGGAACTGATCCTCATCCCGGCCGCATCACACTCGGCTGCAAACCGCTCCAGTGAAAGTTGTAAATCACGAACTGATGAAGCCAGTAGGACCACATCATCTGCAAAAAACAGAGAAGCGATTCTAAGGTCACCAAAACGGATCCTCTCAACACCTTGGCTGCGCCTAGAAATTCTGTCCATAAAAGTTATGAACAGAATCGGTGACAAAGGGCAACCTTGGCGGAGTCCAACTCTCACCGGAAACGAGCCTGACTTACTGCCGGCAATGCGGACCAAGCTCTGACACCGGTCGTACAGGGACCTAACAGCCCTTATCAAAGGACCTGGTACCCCATACTCCCGGAGTACCCCCCACAGAACCCCCCGAGGGACGCGGTCGAATGCCTTCTCCAAGTCCACAAAGCACATGTAAACTGGTTGGGCAAACTCCCACGCACCCTCCAGGACCCTGTTGAGGGTGTAGAGCTGGTCCAGTGTTCCACGACCAGCACGAAAACCACACTGCTCCTCCTGAATCCGAGGTTCGACTATCCGACGGACCCTCCTCTCCAGAACCCCTGAATAGACCTTACCAGGGAGGCTTAAGAGTGTGATCCCCCTATAGTTGGAACACACCCTACGGTCCCCCTTTTTGAATAGGGGAACCACCACCCCAGTCTGCCAATCCAAGGGAACTGCCCCCGATGTCCACGCGATATTGCAGAGTCGCGTAAGCCAACACAACCCTACAACATCCAGAGCCCTAAGGAACTCCGGGCGAATCTCATCCACCCCCGGAGCCTTGCCACCGCGGAGCTTTTTAACCACCTCGGCGACCTCAGCACCAGAGATCGAGAACCTATACCATACCATACCATTTTATTTATAAAGCACTTTAAACAGGAACAAGTCCACACCAAAGTGCTGGACAAACAAACACGCAACAGGCAACACAGACAATGAAGTACAACACGAAAAACATAAAAACATTGCAGATCATAAATCAAACGATCCAATACAAATCAGCTGGCATTGAAAGCGATGGAGTAGTAGTGAGTTTTTAACCGGGATTTGAAAACCGAGAGGGAGGGGGCCTGTTTGATGAGCAGCGGTAACTCGTTCCAGAGTCTTGGGCCTGCTACAGAGAACGCCCTGACCCAAAGTCCCCAGGCTCCGCTTCCTCAGTGGAAGACGTGCCAGTAGGATTGAGGAGGTCTTCGAAGTATTCCGCCCACCGACTCACAACATCCCGAGTTGAGGTCAGCAGCACGCCACCCCCACCATAAATGGTGTTGGTCGCGTACCTCTTTCCCCCCCTGAGACGCCGGATGGTGGACCAGAATCGCCTCGAAGCCGTACGGAAGTCATTCTCCATGGCCTCTCCGAACTCCTCCCACGCCCGAGTTTTTGCCTCAGCAACCACCCGAGCCGCATGCCGCTTGGACTGCCGGTACCTATCAGCTGCTTCCGGGGTCCCACAAGCCAAAAAGGCCCAATAGGACTCCTTCTTCAGCCTGACAGCATGTTACGATTTCTGAGGAGGATTTCTGAGGAGGAGGGACACCGGCAGTGAGGGATGCTGTCTTCTGAACTTGAACAATAAATTCTTGCTGCAATAATAAAATGTGTCAGTTCATGGGACGTTAGGAGACAAGAGATGTTTCCAAATGACTCAACACTTGGGTCCAAGTTTTGCAAATGGTGTCAGGAAGTTAAAATATTGTTCACTATTGACCCATTACAAGGTTGACTAGACAGTATTTTAATCAGAGTTGATGACAAACTGGAGTTGAAGTGATCAATGTCTATTCCTTTGTTAGGTCTAATGCTCCTTTTTTCATCAGACAACTTTTACTTCAATGTTTTTACTGGTTTTATTTTGTGTTAAATAAAAAAATTCAGAGGTATAATCATTCCTCTTTCTTATTTTATTTAATGACATTTAACCTGCAGGTCATCCCTGAAATTCTGACGCACACAGAATCACAAGCCCAAGTGTGAACAGTGTCACACAATAAAAACATGCACTATCTGCAGCATTGTTCTTTAAACTAGAACAACACTTTTAAAGTATTACAGAAAATATACATACAGTACGCACACTTAATGATACTGGGGCGGCCGTGGCGTAGTGGTAATGGCAGTCGACCCCTGATCGGAAGGTTGGAGGTTCGAATCCCGCATCCGCCCACCATGTGTCGTTGTGTCCCTGGGCAAGACACTTAACCCCGAGTTGCTCCCGGTAGGTCTGGATGGCGCCTTGCAAGGCAGGCTACCACTACCGGTGTATGAATGTCTGAATGAATGGGTGGATGGTTGGTATTGTAAAGCGCTTTGGGTCTCCTCACAGGGGGCTGGAAAGCGCTATATAAATAAGCTCCATTTACCATTACTGTAGGCCATTGCGTTAGGTAATACATTTAGCAAGTACTTTTACTTTAATACTTTAAGTATTTTTAAAAGCAAATACTTATTTACTTTTACTTAAGTAAAAACATTAATGTGGTACTTCTACTTACACTAGAGTACATTTTTGTCTGTTTATTTGTACTTTTACTTAAGTACAGTGTTTGAGTACTTTCTCCAGTCCACCACTGCTTTTAACTAGCATTTTGATACTTTCAGCAAAAAAATTGCTACTTTTAGTGTTTTGCTACTCATCAATATTTTCCTCTTTTTGCTGAAGCTTAGCAGTTTAAGTATCTGTCTTTTAGCTACTGTCAGGAGATGTGGCAGAGTGAAGAAATATGTTTATAAAAAATGTTACATACTGAACCTTTAACACAGACACTCTGAGGAGTAAAACAGTTCATGACATGAGCTGAAGATGGACAGACAGGAGTCGTCTTCAGACATTCGGGTTCATAACTAGCAACTTTTATAATGTTGTACAGTACACAACATAAGCACAGCTAGTAGCTAGCTACTGTTGACTGACCGCAACACGCACACCACGTCACGCACACAGATGAGATCAGCTCAAACTTTGCTTAGCGATTCATTAAACTCACTTAATATTACTTGCTTACCTGTGTAGAAAGGCACCATTAATAATTACTGCTGTTTCAACGTCGCCGTGTGATCAGCTCTGAACAGAGATGGTCCCCACTCCGGCCCCTCCTCCTCGGACCGGAAACACGCGAACCGCAGCGATACACGAGACGAGTCCAGGCTCGAGGGCGACGGAAAATGCGACCTGTACAGTCCAATAGTTTTGGACAGATGGGACATAAACTGCGCATGCGCTTAGCGCTAGTTATAATTAGATTCAATGGAAAAGCCGTTAGCGGCGCCCAGCGGGGAACCGGAAGTACGTCACAATCAGAAAACGTTTTTTGAAACAAACAACTCATCATTACTCATAAAATATTTATCCTACACAACTAAAAACATATATGCATACATTTCGAAATATTTTTATTTTATTATTTCATTTTTATTTAAAAAAAATTAAATCTTCAAATGGTGAAGAGCTGCAGGTTCCAGAAGGGCGGCGCCCCTAGCGCCCTCTAGTGACGGCCGCCGCTGGGTCAAATGAAAAGTTTACAAGACAGTGGTGAGACCAGCTATATTGTATGGTCTGGAGACAGTGTCACTGACAAAAATACTAGAGAAAGAACTGGAAGTGGCAGAAATGAAGATGCTGATGTTCTCCTTAGGAGTGACAAGGATGGATAAGATCAGGAATGAGATCATTAGAGGTACAGCCCATGTTGAACAACTGGGAGATAAAGTTAGGGAGGCCAGACTGAGATGGTTTGAACATGTCCAGAGGAGGGACAGTAGGTATATTGGTAGAAGGATGTTAGAAATGCAACTGCCAGGAAAAAGACAAAGAGGAAGGCCAAAGAGAAGATATATGGATGCAGTTAGAAATGACATGGAGGTAGTTGGAGTGAGGACAGAGAATTCAGAGGACAGAGTGAGGTGGAGAAGGATGACTCGCTGTGGCGACCCATGAAAAGGGAAAAGCCGAAATAAGAAGAAGACATGCGCAAATTTTTTTGACTGGATTGAAATGTTCTCAGATTAAGTATCGTTTGCATGGGTGCAAATTATGGCAATTGTTTACATGCAGCGGGCTTTATTCTGAACAAAAGTACTGACATACGCAGAGTGGTAAACTCTCCTTTAAAAAAAACACAGAAGAAGAAGTTCTACTTCCGGTTTATTTCCGGGATGAATGTAAACAAACCTGAGCATCCAAAATGGACCCATGACAGGTTTTAATGATGGTGGAGACGTTAATGCACTCCCTGACTGAGCTACAGGTCATACAGATCATTTTGAACTCTTTTAAAGATTCTAGTAGAAATGATGTGTTGCTCACCGACCAGTTTTCTTCCCTGACACACTAATATTATTAGCATTAGCCAGGCAGAAATAACAAAATGGCACATGCGCAGTCAGGTCAGTTTTTCACCATCAGATAAAAACGAACAGATTAAGCGTTTGCATGCGCACCGTGTGGGTTTTATAGCGGCGTACAACACCCGTTTTGTTCTGATCACAAAATATCTCGGCTCACGCTAAATAAACAAATAAATAACCAGAACGGGGTGTTTACATTTTACGTTTTTAATCCGAATGGCCGTTTGATCCGATTACTTATGACCATGTAACATACTGGACTAATGTCCAGTTTTAAGACTGGGTTCAAGATATTCCTTTTTGATAAATCCTATAGTTAGGGTTGGCTTGGGTTTCCTAAGCTATCCCTTAGTTATACTGCTATAGGCTTAGACTGCTGGAGGACAAACTGACCACATTCTTTCATGATGCTACTGTCTTTACTTACTGGTACTCTTCTCAACCTGTTTTGTATTTTTACCTGTTTATTAATATATTTTTCTGTCTTTGACATGTGTTTTTGTTTTTCTTAAAATTGGAGGTACAACTGCAGCTACAACTGGACCAGCAATTCTGTGTGCATTTGTCTCTCGATTTTTGACATCGGCACTGACAGTTGTTGAACGGTAATAACCGATCACATACTTTTTAACGGAACTCATCCGAACATGATCGGTGGCCG
>JBBPBX010025887.1:0-20589 GCA_038048925.1 Garcialebias charrua
TTTCATATGTGTAGCACTTTGTTGCAGCTGTGGTTGTTTTAAGGGCTTTAAATTATTATTATAAAAAATGTTGAGGATCAATACTTATGTCACATGGTTAATTAAAAAATGTCACTGTTTATTATATTACATTATTGATATTTTGTATCTGCAACTGGAACATTTTATTCTTAATAGGTTCTTAAAAAATGCTACAGATTTGTTAAGGCATATTTTGAATGAATGTTACAAACGTGTTCATTTCTACAAAACAGTTAATAAAATATTTATAAAATACAACGAATTTCAAATGTTACAAACTGAGTTTAACATAAAAGAAATAGTGTTTATGTTTAAATATCAGTTAATAAGTAATCCATTATGCCCCCTTGTTTAGGACTGGAACCAATCTCAGCTGCTTTTGGGTGAAGGCAGGGACACCCAGGACAGGTCACCAGAGACACCCAGGACACGTCTCCAGTCCATCACAGAGACAGACAAAGAGACAAACAACCATCCACACTCCCAGTCAAAGCTAAGAACAATTTACATTTGCACAGAAGAACCAAAACATTATTCAAACTGAGGACTCAAGTTCTTGATTGAGAGTTCTAATCACTACTGGTAATTATCAATAATAATTGATCATATTTACCAAGCTAAAGCATTGTGTGGAGTCTTTAATAATACAGACCAGATCAGATGTGATCAGGCAGTCATATATTCACATGTATGTAAATGTATTATTATTAATACTATGATTAAAGTTGAACCATGCAAATTTGTTTGGAACGAACAAGTGGACCTTTGTGCCTCTTGGTTCCACTGAAGTAGCTCTCAGTCTCAAAAAGTTTGGTGACCCCTGCATTAAAGTATTTCTTCTCCTTGAAAACTGTTTTCTTTTTAAGCATTAAGATTTTGGGAAGATGTTGTACCAGATTATCAGTGACACTGACCACAGCAATCTATGAATACAAGCCAAACTGAAATTTAAACAATATTTAGAGGGGACCTATTTTGCAAAATTCTCATTTTGCCACTTGTCATTATTTGTCGTCTATTGTACTGCAGATTGAACACATTACATTTTTTAACAAGAGTAATGAGTATCACTGTTGTACTGATTAATAGTAGTATTAAGACTACTAAATAAAATACATGCCATTTAAATCAATATTATTGTTGATTATTCTGCATAGTATATGCATGCAGTTTGGATAAACTTCCCTCTGTACATTTTGCATTACATTTCACTGTAACTTTGCCGACCCCCCCAAAATTGCTCTTAAAAAATTTCCCTGTTTATGGTCCCCCCCAATAATGAGATGAAATCTACTCCCTTGCTCCTACTCTGCTCCTGCTTCATGGAATATCTTACAAAAAGACTTAAAGCTCTCGGCCTTGACCTCTCTAAATGGTTTTAAGAATCTGTTGGAATCCTGGCGAATAACCAATGCAGACATGTTCCTGTTTTTGATTTTCTACATCTGCCTTATAATCTGTCTGTTTTGCTACTTTGATATCTTTGTTTTAACTTGTAAAAAACAATTCTGTATTTCTCTCTTATGTTTGTCTATTGTTGATTGCCCAAGGAAAGTCTACTGTTGCTGTTGTCATCATTCTTTGTTTGTAGATAGGTCTCTCTTGTAAATGAGTCCTCGAGGCTCAATGAGATTAACCTGCCTAAATAAAGGTTGAATGAAAGAATTGCAGAGACATATTTTTATCAAGCTAACTACACTACAGCAAGAAAAAGCAGGAAAAAGTCATCAAGATTATCTGTATTAAGAAAAATATTTTCCAATTCTATGTTCTCTTCGTGCATGCGTGGGTTTTCTCTGAGTACTCCGGTTTCCTCCCATAGACCAAAAACATGCATGTTAGACAGACTGGTGACTCTAAATTGTCCCTAGGTGTATAGAGTTGTTTGTCTCATTTGTCTGCGTGTCCCTGTGATGGACTTGCGACCCGTCCAGGGTGTCCCCCGCCCCTCGCACAGTGACTGCTGGACATGGGCACCAGCGACCCCCGTGACCCAAAATGGAAGAAACGGGTAAAAGATAATGGATGGATGGATTTTCCACTTCTCTATGCAGTCTTTCATTCGCTTTAAATATCTTGATTAGGCCCAATGGAAAAACATGTTGCCCACCCATGCTTCAGATGCTATTGGAAAAAAAATAACCCAAGTTGGTTTTGCATGCACACATTCATAGACCGGCCTGTCTTTTTTAATTATGTTTTTCTTTCTAAGTAGTGATGAGTGACACCTAAGACCCCATGTGATGGCTAATAACAGGGGATCTGCCCTCTCATTCTCTCTTTCCCCTTTCGATAATGAGGCTCCTGGGACGGCGTTTCATCCTCTGAGGAATGAAAGGAATGTCAGCCCAACAAAAAAAGACAACTGGAGCCACCAACTCATCCTGGCAGAAAAGAGCAGAAGAATAAGAGTCGTGCAGAGGGACGCGGCCCACGCAGGTCGGAGAGGGGATTACCAATAAGATGGTGAAGTTCTCCAGAACGCTGTTCATCATATACTTCTCCGGCAGATGTTTGAGCTTGTGGATGAAGTTGATCATGTATTCACACATGGGGGACCGGCTTATCCGGTAGACAAAGCGTCCATTTTCAAACCGTGCATATTCAGTCTAAGGAAAATAAAAAGAATGAAAATGCATAAATAAAATTGCAGTAATTTAAATTCCAGCGGCTGCTTTCACTCAAACGATGAAAAAAGAAGACTTTACCTCTACTTTCTCAACGACCTGCTTGCCAAAGGAGCAAACCTTCGTCGAACATGTTATAGTCATGTTCTCCGAACTCTCGTACTGACTGCTGACGCCGTAGAAAGATCCAGTGTCGTCTTGAACGCTGCAGTTCAAGTCAGCCTGAGGACAAAACGAGAGCAAACGTTTTATTTGAGGTCGTCTACTCTGAAAGTACCATCTAAAATAAGAAAAAACTAAATATTAGAAATTGTATCTGTAGAGAATAACAGAGGAGTAAATGTTGAGTCAAAGGTTGACACAGGGTTATGGTAACAAAAATAATGTTATTTACAGACAACTGTTCATTTAAGGTTTCTGTAAAGTGGAAATTATTAATCTATTAGCAACTATGTATGAAAACACATGTGCTTCATTAAGCAAAGCAGTTACGCATCTTAGTTGATATTATCATTATTTTTAATTGATTTTATTATGGATTTTTGTTGTTTTATCATTGATTTTACTTGATTTTATCACTTGTTTTTATTTGATCTTTGATTTAGTTGCACTTTGTAGCACTTTGAGATTTTTGTTAATGAAAAGTGCGTTATAAATTAAATTCATTATTATTATTATTATGAAAACAGAATAATTAACAATTAATTGTATCAATACGTACATTTTAGATCGTATTAAATACAACTGTATTTTAAGTTGTACTAACGTTTTAAATCAGGTCACCGTCAAACCTGCTGCAGATTATAGCAGGTACATTTTAACTCTGTTTTGTGTCTAAATAACGAACTGCAGCAGCACCGACCTTCTAGCTACTGAACCATCTGATGTATTTAGCACAGAGCAAAAAAAAAAAAGAGTTTGTGATTTTAAATATATAAATTGAATTAATGTCAAACTTTACACAAAAGTCTAAAAAACCTAAGTCTGGTCCTCTGGACATTCAAAAAACAAAAAGTCCGAAAGACTTCCTCAGTCTGAGGTGCTGTATTCAGCTCAGTCTTATAAATAAATAGCACCCTCTCCCCCTTTACACCCCCTTTACACAAAATTATTATTATGATGCAACAAGTATTAAAATTAAAACTTATGGGTGTGTTTTATAATAGAATGGACCAATTCTGGATTCCTGGTTGTTCCAAGAAGTGAGATTATTGGTTTAGAGTCAGAGTTTTTGGTAAAGAAGGCTTTATTTGAGGCCGGTAAGATCACCATGGCACCAGAGTCCGATTAAATTGTCTGTAAGAAGCTCCATCCAATCTCAGATTATTTTTCTGATATACCCCAGAAAAAAACAATAACAATGAAAAAGCATTTATAAGTCATCAAACAAAAAGACAAATACATTTTGATGCCTAAGGCCCCTAACAAATAGGAGTGGTATGCACCGGGCTCGCTGCAGGGGGCATGCCCAGAGCCGAGGAAAAGTTCAGCGCCGGCTGCTGGGAGACTGAAAACATGTTCAGGAAGCAACTCTTTTAAATGCAGTATTTATTTTAACGCAGAAAAGACCTGGCAATACATTTATCAAAAGGGAGGAGAAGAGAACTGAGCAAGCAGCAGTTTTTAATATCCTCAGAGTTTGAAGATTTTAAGAGCATGTCATGTAAAATGAAAACCAGATGCACCCTCATAATCAACAGAGATTATCAACGTACACCAAAGATCTGAGTCACATTTGAATAAGTACGTTAATGCATCTGTATTGGAGAAAATAGAAACTAACAAGAAATAAATGAAGTTACATTAAAAAAAACTGATTTACAAGGCTGAGCGGCGTGTTCCTGGAGGGCAGCCTTTCTTTGCCCTGAACATCCTGCTCATTACGGACACAGAAAGGAGACGTTCTCCCAACAAAATTCTCCTCCTTCATTAAGCAAAGCAGTTACGCATTCATTATTGTGCAGATTCTGCCTTTCATTTGAAATTTAGATTTGTCGGTCACTTCAAAAGGAATTTGAGGGGACTTAGTCCAAGTGTGTACGGGCTTACTTTGTTGGCTGCCGCTTGTTAGCATTTTACATCAGGGCGGAAATACATACAATGTTTAAAGAGCCATTAGGAGTGCAACCAGGTCACTCCATTGTTTGGAGATATTACACTGAATTAGTGAGTGCTTTGATCAAAAGCTCTCCTGCTATGCAAGTCCAAATATAGCAGAGTGCATTCTGCAAACATTAAGAGAGCAATCTTTGTGCAGCCTGATTACCCTGAATCACTAACACAGACCGGAACACTGCGACGGAACAGGACTCTGCATGTGTCAAAGGTCATCATCATCGTGCTCAAACGAATACATAAAACATTTAAAGTATATATATTGGTTTACATATTGTACTCACCCAAAATTTTATGAGGAAGAAGGAATTCTGGGGACCTTTTCCATAAAGCTCCTTCAGGCCTCCTTTCTTTTCTGGAAATTTATCATAAATCTGACGAATGTCCACCGACTCCAGGAGGGCGTCACTGTAGGAATGATTCGTCTGTCCGATGTGTACAAACAGGTGCTTGTTGTACTGAAAGAGCAAGTAAATGACAAATGAATTAAACTGTGATTCAAACAACTTAAAACATGTAGTTTGAATTTAGTTTCACAAAAGTCAGCTAAAGTCTTCCCAACCAGAACGACAGAGAAACTATATCTATCTGCTCAAGGTCTAGAAAAAAACTGCTCATAAATAAATACCCACATATTTATCAGTAGAAAAGGTTAATTACCGTATTTTTCAGACTATAAGACGCACCGGATTATAAGGTGCATTAACCAAAACAAAACAGTCAGATAAGTCAAACTTTATTCAACTCATTCACAATAACCACATAAAATCGGTTCGATGTCAGTAAGTTCAACAAGAGTTAATACATAAGACGCACCTGATTATAAGGCTCACTGTTGATTTTTAAGAAAATTAAAGCATTTAAGTGCACCATATAGTCTGAAAAATACGGTAAATCAAATTAAGCTTGCTTGGACAAATAACCACAATTAGCAGTTGGTAATCTGGATAAAATATTAAATCAGTGTAATAATAAATAACACTTTGCAACATCGCTTTTTAAAAAATCTGAACAGCTTTAGGCAACTACCTTTTACAACTTAAACACAAAATAAAAATCTGCTTCAGTAAAATTAAGAACTTCGTTGTTCTACTCTGTTCTTAGCAAAATCAGAAATGCAACACTGCTCCACTCAGATTCAGTAAATAAAAAAAAACAACTGAATAATAATAATATGTTATGATCATTGTATGTTCCCATACAATGATCATAACAGATTATTATTACTGTATTCAGTGAATTTAAAAAATCCATCCATCCATCCATCCATCCATCCATTTTCTTCCGCTTATCCGGGGTCGCGGGTGTCATGATGGCATCTCTGCGTTGTGAACCCATGTGCAGGAGAAACGAGGAAGCTCCGGTAAAAGTAAGTAAACTTATTTATTTCACAAAAGTAACTAATTTGAATTTAGTTTCACAAAAGTCAGCTAAAGTCTTCCCAACCAGAACGACAGAGAAACTATATCTATCTGCTCAAGGTCTAGAAAAAAAACTGCTCATAAATACTGTACCCAAATATTTATCAGTAGAAAAGGTTAATTACCGGTACCGTATTTTTGAGACTACAAGACGCACCGGATTATAAGGCACATTAGGTACAGTAAAACAGCTTCTGTAGCCGAGGATCAGACCGCCAGGGTCCCCGCCCTCGGCCACCACCCATCCCACATTGCACCCGACCCCTTTGGCCCCTCCCATAGGTGGTGAGCCCATGGGAAGGGGGACCCACGTCTCCTCTTCGGGCTGTGCCCGGCCGAGCTCCATGGGTGAAAGCCCGGCCACCAGGCGCTCGCCAACGTGCCCCACCTCCGGGCCTGGCTCCAGAGTGGGGCCCCGGTGACCCGCGTCCGGGCGAGGGAACATTTTGTCCATTTATCAGAGTCAGAGTCAGAGAGAATTTATTGTCATTTGCACCGCATGTAGTACATGTGTTGAAAACGAGATTATGTACACAGGGTCCCAGTTACATCCAACAACAAATGCAAGAGAAAAACAATAATAACATCTAGGATTAACTAAGAGAGACATCAGCTAGTAATACACTAAGCCCTAATGTAGTAGAAAAACATCATTATAAACAGCAGCACGAACATGAGCAGATGGTCACAGATGAACACAGCAACAAGAAACAGATCAGCATCAGCATGATGTGACATTTTGCAGTGTTTATTCTTATTATTTATTTATTCATGAGTCTGACAGCCTCAGGGTAGAAGCTGTTCCTCAGTCTAGTGGTTCTACATTTGATGCTCCTCAACCTCCGTCCCGAGGGGAGTGGTGCAAAGAGTGAGTGTGCTGGGTGAGTGAGGTCTTTCATGATGCAGGTGGCTCTTTTTCTGCATCTGGAGGTGTAAATGTCTGTGATGGTGGGGAGACTGACTCCCACAGACTTCTGTGCAGCCTTCACCACTCTCTGTAGAGCTTTCCTCTCTGCAACTGTGCAGCCTCCATGCCACACGTTGATGCTGGAGCACAGGACGCTCTCCACTGCACACCTGTAGAACGAGGTGAGGACTGAGCTTCTCAGACCGGCTCGTCTCAGCCGTCTGAGGAAGTAGAGTCTCTGATGACCTTTCTTGATCAGGCTGGTGGTGTTGTTGCTCCAGCTGAGGTTATCATTCATGTGTACACCCAGGTACTTGTAGCTGGAGACCACCTCCACCGCAGATCCACCTATATACAGTGGGGTGTGGGTGTGTTTGTTATTTGACTCATCATAAGGGGTCTTCGGGCTGCACTTTGTCTGGTCCCTCACCTAGGACCTGTCTGCCTTGGGTGACCCTACTAGGGGCATGAAGCCCCTGACAGCATAGCTCCTGGGATCATTGGGACACTCAAACCCTCCACCACGGTAAGGTGGCAGCCACCGGGAGGAGGCCCAGAGGAAGACCCAGGACACGCTGGAGGGACTATGTTTCTCGTCTGGCCTGGGAACGCCTTGGGATTCCGCCAGAGGAGCTGCTCCAAGTGGCTGGAGAGAGGGAATTAGGCTGCTACCCCCGCGACCCGACCCCGGATAAGCGGACGAAAATGGATGGATGGATGGATTAAGTAAAACAAAATAGTCAGATAAGTCAAACTTTATTCAACTCATTCACAATAACCACATAAAATCGGTTCGATGTCAGTAAGCTCAACAAGAGTTAATACATAATACGCACCCGATTATAAGGCTCACTGTTGATTTTTTTAAAAATTAAAGGATTTTAAATGTGCCTTATAGTCTGAAATTTGCTTGGACAAATAACCACAATTAGCAGTTGGTAATCTGGATAAAATAATAAATCAATGCAATAATAAATAACTATTTGCAACATTGCTTTTTTTTATCTGAACAGCTTAAGGCAACTACTTTTTACAACTTAAACACAAAATAAAAATCTGCTTCAGTAAAACTAAGAACTTCGTTGTTCTACTCTGTTCTAAGCAAAATCAGAAATGCAACACTGCTCCACTCAGATTCAGTGAATTAAAAAAAATAACTGAATAATAATAATATGTTATGATCATTGTATGTTCCCATTCAATGGTGACGGGTCCCAGGTGGAGCAGTGGGCAGCTTCTGAAGGCGCCTGGGGAGCAATTGGGGATAGGGTGTGCTGCTTGGAGATGCCACGAGATGTGCAATGACTGGGGATCGAACCTGGGACTTCCAGGTCCCGAGTCAGCTGCCCTGCCTCTACCCCATGTTGACCACACAAACAATGAGACCAAACAAAGAACGATGAAATAACTCTTCCAGCAAACTAAAAGTGCAAAAACTGAGTTTGGTTTTGGCTCCTATACCATTACAAACACAAGAATTAAGTTGAATGGACAAAACATTTTTGTTTGAAACTGTATGTTAAGTTTTGCAGTTGAAGAAAAACCGTTAGCATGCTACATCCCTCTGAGAAGAAATGTATCCAGGCAGCAAAACTATAAAGTAAAAATAAATATGATTAAATAATATGATAATGGTATGCAATAATATGATTCGATTACCAATTAATAAGTCTGTACATTGTGAAATGGCTTAAGCTGCTTTTAGGGGACGTTTTATAAAGATGTTTATTAATATTGCAGATTTTAATGCTGGGCATCTCTGCAAAGCAGAGTTAATAATAATAATAATGAATTCAATTTATAACGCACTTTTCATTAATGAAAATCTCAAAGTGCTACAGAATTAAATGTCAATAAAACAAGTAATAAAACAGGTAAAATCAATAACAGTATCAACTACAGTACTGTATACAGTTATTCCACACGGAGCTCGCTCGCTGCCCGAGAAAGTGTTTCCTCTATTTGTCCAGGAAGAAACTGGATGAGAAGTGAGAACGCTCGCCGTTAGAAGCACGAGTTGGTGTGTTTTTATACTCACTGTGTCTGGGTCTCTCTGCTGCTCTAAGAAGGCAGAGAACTCCACCAGCCGGAGCTTGGACGTGCCGATGGAGCGGCCCTGCCACGCTGGAGCTGTGGGTGCTGGAGCTGCTGCAGGCTCATAACCTGCAGTTACAATCAAATCAAATACAACTGGTTCCTGCCGTCTCTGTTCTGACTACTTTCATTTTAAAAACACAAGTAAGCAATTATACTGGCCTAAAATGTTCAACTGAAACTCAAAGGACTCCTGAATTAAAACTCACAAACAAATTAAAACTATGTAGGAAAAATAACAATTTATTGAGAAAACCATTTCTGTTTTTCAGTTAGTCAGTTGAAGTTGGGTCAAAGAACAATAGTTTGATTGAAACTGTATCAGTTTAAACTAGGGCTTTAACTGACTACTCGAGTAATCAACACATCGATTACTTGGACCTCTTATCGAGTTTTTTAATTTCAAGTCGAGTATTCGTAGTGACGTCATCACGTTGCAGTTACAGAACAGAAAATGAATCAACTTCCTGTTTGGAGCACGTTGCAAACCGGTGTTACACCCAGTGTTGCCAGGTGAGAAATGTAGGATTATCGTACTAGAGCCCTAAAATTATCGTATTTTGAGGAAAATTATCGTGCACCCATCATAAAAAAAAATACAAGTATGCACTATAGTCACTCTGTTGTTAAATAGCGTCTAACAGGCACTCACAGCTTTGTGGCGTCAGTACTGGTGGGAACCATAGACAATAATACGTATTAATGTCTGGTGGCAACTAATGAGCCCCCCCCCCCCCTCTTCTTGTTTTGTTTCATGGCGGTTAACCACCACCGAGCTGAAGTGTGGACAGGAGATTTTTTTTAAACTAATTCAGTAAAATTAATTTAATAACTCAACTAAATTCTGTCTATTAAGTTTGTATTTTCAAGGAAATAATAACTTGATCTTTAACTTTACTGATATCACTACTAAAAACATCCCTAATTGTAAATTTAATATTGTTTTTTTATGTTTATGTTTATTAAATTTGTTCATTTTTTTTACAAAAGAAACACAATACAAGACAATCCCATAAATGATAATGTACAAAATATAAAAAAATGAAAGGTAGCAGAAAGAAGAATAAATCTTATTATATCTGCCCCTTTTTTCAAACAATCAGATTAAACAATAATAATCTTCCACCAACAGTACAAAATGACTAACTCTTTCTAATTTTCTAACTAATACAATACACAATACGTCATTTCATATATTTTTTAACAAATTCATTTTGATCATTTTCTTAAATGTAAACATTGACTTGGCATTTTTAACTACATTCTCCAAGCCATTCCATAATCTAATTCCCTGGATTGAGGTAGAACGTCCCTTCAAACTAGTTCTGAATTGTGGTTTTACAAACATCTCTGTCCCCTTAAGGTTATAACAACTTTGTCTTTTAACAAAATGCATTTGGATATTTAAAGGTAATGCGTTATTCTGAGCCCTATACATAACTGATAAAATATTATAATCTACCAAATCATGGAACTTCAATAACTTCAGTTGATAAAATAATGTACTAGATGGATGACGGTAATGTTTTCTAGTGATAATTCTTACAGCTCTTTTCTGTAATACAAAAATAGGCTTTGTGATTGTTTTACACGCTTTCCCCCAAACATCAATACAATAGATTAAGTGTGGAACAATGATTGTGTTATACAACAAATACAGAGCTTTATCATTCAATAGGTCTCTGACTTTGTACAGTACTGCAATCGATTTAGCTATTTTTATTCTTACAGAATTTATGTGTTGTTTCCATGTCAGTTTGTCATCAATGATAACACCCAAAAACTTCACCTCACTCACTCTACAAATCTCAACATCCTCAATTTTGAGTGGAACATCAACAGTTTTCTTTTTATTACTGAATATCATGTAATTAGTTTTTTCTAGATTTAATGATAATTTATTTATTTTAAACCAAGTTTGTATCTTGACAAATTCTGTCTTTATCAATTCCAACATTTGTTCTATATCTTCACCTAAACAGAAAAATGTGGTATCATCAGCAAAAAGTACACATTTAAGGAGTCCTGACACATTTACCAAGTCATTCACATATAAAATAAATAGCTTTGGTCCAAGTACAGAGCCTTGGGGAACTCCACATGTGATATTACAGAGGTCAGATCTTACATCATTTATTTGTACAAATTGTTTCCTATCTTTTAAATAGCTAGATACCCACTGTAATGCTGGTCCTCTAATACCATATTTGTTCAATTTTTCAAGGAGAATGGTGTGATCAATAGTATCGAATGCTTTTTTTAAATCAACAAAAATACTGATACAATATTGTTTTTGATCGACAGCAGTAGTTATTTGTTCCATTAATTCCATGAGAGCCATTGATGTAGAGTTTTTTGCTCTAAACCCATACTGACTGTTGCTTAGAATATTTTGTTTATCTATAAATTGATCTAGTCTGTTTACAAATAGTTTTTCAAGAATTTTTGAAAACTGTGGTAACAAGGATATAGGTCTATAATTGTTGAACACACATTTATCACCATTTTTAAAAAGAGGAACTACCTTAGCTACTTTCATATTATCTGGAAATATTCCTGTTGAAAATGATAAATTACATATATATGTAAACGGCTCAATAACATGGCTCATTATGTCCTTTACAAACATCATATCCATGTCCACCCAGTCTTTTGATCTCTTGTCTGTAAGATTTTTTACTACATTCATTATTTCCTCTTTGTTAGTTCCATTTAGAAAAATACTATTTGCACAACCTGTAATTGAATGGATCACATTATTATCTACTTTTGGTATTTTAGCTGCAAGGCTTGATCCAACATTCACAAAATATTGATTAAAACCATTTACAATTTCATTTTCATCGTGAACTTCATCGTTGTCTTTTACAAAATATTTTGAAATACCAGTTTTTGCTTTATGATTCTTCAGAACACTATTCATTACTCGCCATGTTGCTTTCATATCACCATTACTTTTATCTAATAATTTACTATAATATTCTTTCTTATGTTTCCTTATAATCCCTACTAATTTATTTTTATACTTTTTATATTTTTCTTCAGCGTTCTGAGTTCGCAATTTCAAGAAACATGAATACAAATAATTGTTTTTTTACAAGCATTTCTCAACCCTTTTGTCATCCATGGTTGGTCAACGATATTTCTCTTTGTAGTATTCATTTTATTTATTTATTTTTGGAAATGCTTTCTTCTCGTTTCTGGACATTCCATAAAGACATGTTGAACTGTTTCAGGGAAATTGCTGGTGCACATGTCACAAAAAAGTCATGTTGCATGTTTTCCAATTATTTTAAGAGATTTATTAAGGTCTGTGTCCTATTCTAATGCGAGTAAGTTCCTGTTTCTTCCTGCTTTCCTTGTATATCTTACCTTTTTATGAATGTTATGTAAATGTCTTCCTGTATCAGTAATGTCCCAGTTTTCCTGTCATATTTTCTTAATATATTTCTTTATTATCATTTAACGTTCAACTTTATATAAATGTTCTATCATTTTCATCACTTCTTCCAGACCGGTGTCACACGGCTCTGCTTTTTATAACCCATGGGGCTGGTGCAGCGGACTATTCAGCCAATCATGGTCGTTGTTCTGCATATATGTCACTCTTATGTCACATTTAGAAAAGCACGATTGGCTGGAATTTCAAGATGCCTTCAGGGTTCACAAAAAAACTCAGACAGACAGTTGCGACAGGCTGATGGAAACTGATCACAACTACACGTTCACAGAATGGTCAAATTATCGTATTTTTGGCCTTTTTTGGGATTATTGATCGCACATCGCACAGAGGGCAAAATTATCGTACAAATGCGATAATTATCGTACACCTGGCAACACTGGTTACACCTGTGACCACCGTGTATTGTGACCGTAGGGGGCGGTGTTGCATGAACTGTTGCAGGTCACAGAATGTGGTGTAACATCGGGTCCAATCAACCGAACCAGAACCAGCTTCCTCTGACCTTGTTTCACAAATAAAAGGCAAAAAATATTCATCTCTACACCTATAAAATATTAGCCTGGTTAAAACTAGACCCTTGTCCTTCACTTCGCTTTGTACTAGGGTCTGGGACTTCTCCCATAGACAACGATTTCTCCGGTAGATTTTTGACTGGACCAATCAGAGAACAGAAGGCGGAGTTTTGAACGACGTCGACTGACGTCGTCAGTTAAAATGGCTGCCGCCACGAAGGAATTTTCAAGAAAAAAAGGTAAAAAACTATTATTTCTTTGCTGAGAAAAAATATATTTCTTAGCTGACGTTATATCAGAAGTGTTCCTGAGCTTAAAGCTGGGGTATGCGATTTCTTGAACACTCTGGGACTTAGAAATATTTTCAGCGCAGAAAAGCATTCTGCTACCTCCCCCTCAGAGCTATATATGGCTCAGAGGGGGAGCCACAGTCCGTGCTTCTGCTGAAGTTTAGTTCTGCTCCGCCCCCTGCTGTGTGTCTGCTCGGAGCGCTTCAATATTCTGTGATTATATGTTATAAAAACCTTTTAAAAATATAATAAAACCATAGAGCACTTGTCCAACAACACAAAAACCAGCAGAAATCATCAGAGCTTCACGAAGCAACGTTGGACATGATTCAATTCGCTCGTGACTTCCTCTTTCTGTCAGTGCAGGTTTGGAATGCTCCGCCTCCACTACATGTCCTGTCTGCGCTGCAAAGTTCTGTGATTATATGTTAATAATAAAACCTTTTAAAAATATTATAAAACCATGGAGCACTTGTCCAACAACACAAAAACCAGCAGAAATCAGCAGAGGTTCACGAAGCAACGTTGGACATGATTTAATTCGCTCGTGATTTCCTCTTTCTGTCAGCGCAGGTTTGGAATGTCTGGAATGCTCCGCCCCCACTACATGTCCTGTCTCTGCGCTGCGAAGTTCTGTGTTTATATGATAATATAACTGTTTAAAAAATATAATAAAACCATGAATCACTCGTCCAACAACACAAAAAGACCCTGTAATCAGCAGAGCATCACCAGCCAATTTGGACATGATTTAATTCGCTCGTGAGTCGTGACAAATCCATTTCCTCATTCCTGTGAGTGGAGGATGAAGCGATCACTTGACTTTTGGCAAAAAAACTAAATAAAAGTCCAGCTCTGGGATGAAGAAGGGATATTTAATACATTTGTGTCACATAAAAAACAGTCCTGCATCGCTTTGCAATCCTTTGAATGAGAACGAGCCGCGGCGCTGAGGCTGTGACAGGCGGGGGCGTGGGTTGGGGCGTGACAAACAACTCTGTTTTTATTGGCTGGTCAGTGTCCGGGTCACTCTGTGTTTTCAGTGTTTTTATAAATGCTGATAGAGAAGCAAGGGGACTATAGTTTTTTTCAGAGATTACTTTGTCTAACATCAGTCTGTCAGTAGATAGTGACAGAGTGAAGAAATATGTTAAAAATATATTGTTTGAAAAGTTACAGACTACATTACAATGTTACATACCCCAGGCCAGCTTTAACAGTTCCTAAATCAATTCACGAAATGGTCAAATCTGCTGGATTTAAATTGTTTCGGTTTGACATTTTCCAAACAGCCTCGGGTGCGCTACGAAAATAAATGATAAAAAATCGAATTTTATCTCAAATGTTTCATCTAGGCCAACAGTCAGTAAATTAGAGCCATATAATTACACACTGGTAGCAGAAAAAATATCCACCGAGTGGTTTCTGAGCTATTTATCTGAATAGCCTGGACCTCGCCAGGCTAAACTAACAAAACTCCGCCTTCTGTTCTCTGATTGGTCCGGTCAAAAATCTACCGGAGAAATCGTTGTCTATGGGAGAAGTCCCAGACCCTAGTACAAAGCGAAGTGAAGGACAAGGGTCTGGTTTTAACCAGGCTAATAAAATATATTAACATATTAATCTCTAAAACTAAACCTAATGCGCAGCACCACAGGTGGTGGTGCGGGGTCGTCAACCGCCCCACTGTTTTTAGTTTCGTTTTTGACGTGCCACACATTTTTTCACTTTTGCAGCTTAATAATAATAAGTAACAGTTTTGGGTTTCCTGTGACTTATTTGCTGTAAGATAGATGGTAGAAGCCTAATATATGCTCCCAATGTTTTGTTGGTCTTTTTTTGTAAATACTAAATTCCTATTTTTTTTTTTGCAGTTTTAATTAATTATTTTTTGCTTCTTGAGATCCTATGACATCATCAACTACTCGAGCTCTACTTGAGTATTTTTATGATAATGTCGAGTTTTAAAATGATGTACTCGTTCAACCCCTAGTTTAAACAGGTATCTGTTTTACAGATAATAATTGTACAGTATTCAGCTTGAGGGCATTAGAATATTTTTGTTTGATTATACTTTACATATTGTATTCCCATATTCATATTTCTGTCATTGTAACTTTTGACACTTCGAGTTAAAAATATGAAGGGATGAAAAGAGAAGTTACTGAAATGAATTTTATTCCAATGTTTCCTCTGAGCTGAAGCAGATTTTTATTTGTCCTGCTTAATCTGAGGGGGAACAAAAGTTTATAAAGTTTTCATATCAGCACATCTGTTCAAGGATTCAAGGTTCTTTAGTTGTCATACATAATTTATGTTCACGCCAACTTCTGATCAGATTTCTTAAGTTTGTTCACTTAAAAAAAATGTAATAAAAAACTGTTGATTTTCTCAGGAAGTTCCAAGTTTCTACAGAAAAGCTTCAACATGTTTGAAGTTAATCAGAGACTACGGCTCATCTAATATCATAAATAGTACAGTATAATTTATATCTAGCAAATTATATATTTTTTATTGATACTACATTGGCTGAGGTTCCAAACAAACTGGTTTAGTTTTTTTTTATTGTGATGTAAATACACTGTGGACCGCTCATATCACAAACTGTTTGCTGCATACAGGAGGTCATGAGCGTAGTAAATGCTGCCGGTATTACAATATCGAATAAATCCTCACTTGAAATGGTTGTGACGGTTGGCTGGATGGGATAAGGGTGCTGGGTGAAAGACTTAATGCTGAAACAGAAACAAACAGACGTGCTTTTAGAGGACAAGACCTTGTGAGATGCCAAACGCTACAAGTGAAGAATTGTATTGTCTGAAAACAGAAGTGTGACACCTACTTGTGTGAGGATCCTGGCTGACCTGTCGATATCATCCCCTGCCATAACTAAAGATTTAAAACACAAAAGTTCACAACAAAAACAGCAGCTGTTAGAGACGAGATCAAAACAACTCAGTGTTCGGTGATTGGAGTTATCTTGACTACCACCCCTTCTGATCACGCTTTATCAGATTGGAACAGTTGTGCAAAGCTGCGGTGTGTAATGTGATTTGGCCCGACTGTCCGTGCGGTGGGCCCTACAGCTGCCCGGGGTGATGGTGGACAGAAAAGATCAACCACAGGGTGCCAAAGGAGCTCTTACCCCGGCTCCAGGGAAGGCAGGACGAGGGATGCCTGGCAGACCCAGTTTGTTGTGGATAGCTGTGGCAGAGACGATCTGAGCCGACGACATGGAGGCCATGCTCTGGAGGGCTTTGTCCTTCACCGCTTGGTCCTTTAACAGAAGTCACAAAAGGCTCAATGCTCACACAGAGGGGAAGGGGGAAAGGGGGAGGGCTTGTTGCTGAGGTAGCAACAACCACACGGTAAACACACCGAAAGCACCACCGACCCCTCTCACAGTTCAGAGAAGCACCATCAGCATCGCCATGAACGTCAAAATCCAACACAGGTAGTCCTCGACTTACGGCAATCCGACTTTACGAACGCATCATATTAATAAAAATATGAAATTTAAAAAATAATTTTAATTAATTTTTTTTAATGTGTTTAAATGTTCTTGATTTCATGTGTACAGCACTTTGTTGCAGCTGTGGTTGTTTTAAATGGCTTTATAAAAGTATAATAATAATTATTATTATTATTAGTTTTAAGCCTATTTGCGCAGTTTTGGCAGTTTCCGACAGTTTTCGGCACTGCCGCCGTGTCCGCCATTTTGCGGTTAGCTTCGGTTAGCTCCGGCCTCACAGCCGGCTTCGGACGGACCGTGTCCGATCAGAGCTGGGAGCTGAACGGCGGTTTTGCGGAGGGACGGATGGACGAAGGAAAACGACGCTGTGAAGCAGCAGACAGCGAGCTGCACCGGAGGAGCAACGAGGTAACATGCTAACGGGCGCAGCTATTGGCGGGGCTAACATCAGCTAACGCGGTGCAGCCTTTTAGGATGGACACCGCAGAGAAACGGCTCCAGTAAGTTATTCACTCTTTTTCCTTTGGCTCCAAATATATGGAGTTAACATGCTAACAGTCCTTCCTGTAAACAGTTTGGACCGCGTGAAGCAGCACGAAGCTGCAGAGCTCGGACGTGCAACGAGCTAACATGCTAACAGACGGAGACAGGCTTGACCAGCTCAAAGTAAGAAATTAACTTTTTTTCTTTTTATTTTGTCTCCAAATGTACAGTACTGTATGTGTTTTTGGAAAATTATGTAGGGTACTGTGTTAGGATAGGCGAAGTGCTTGGTAACTTGGTAACTGTTTTTTAGTGTACATGTACGTGTATAAGTGGCGGCTCGGGTGTACTTCCGACTTACGGCGATTTTCGTGTTACGAACGGCCGCAGGAACGGAACTCGTTCGTAAGTCGGGGAATACCTGTACTCTGATTCAAGTATGATCCAAAGTAAAAGTTTACTTGACAAATAATCTTTCATAAAAAATGTTTTTTAAATGCTCATTTGAAGGCGCTTTTCTCAAGGCTGCACTTGTCTGCATGGTTAAAAAAAGAAGCAAAAATCACTTGTAAACATGTTAGGGCAACTAAAGCACTTTGTCAAGAGAAGCTCTAGATTCTTCCTTTTTGTTCATCTTTGTTCTAAAAATATATATATCAAAAAATTATACAATACTTTTTTTTTGTGAATACAGTGCATGCTGGTGATGCTTCATGAATCTGGACAGTACATGTAAGAGAAGGCCTAAAGATGTGCATTGCATGTTTTTCCCCTTTGAGTCAAAACTTGGTGTTATTTAGAGCCATGAACTAAACAGCAGTTTGTGCACGCTGGCGGGCCCCATGCAGAATCACAAGCTACAGGTAAGCAGGCTGGCAGTGCGTGTTGCTGAAGCAGACCGTGCGCTTGCAGGTGACGGCACACACACACACACCAATGAACACAGGGCAGCACACATCGGCACAAACGTTAAATTAGTGGCACTATTCAAAGCGAGCCTTCTTTAATGCAAACAATGCGTCACATGAAAGAAATACTTACCATGCTTGTAACCTAAATACAAACAAAAGGACATTTATTATAAACTTGCAATGAAACTACTGTAAGTACTTAAAATCTGAGTTATGCATAAATCATTTCCAACATCACAGTGCCAAACATTAGATTGAAATCCTTTCACTTTAACTTCAGAGTGCATAGACTTCACACACACGTGTGAGTAATTGACAACAGGATAATAAAATGTGTATTTACTAATTAGTCTACTCTATAAATTTCACAATCTGATCAGTCGTCATCATCATTAGAGACATAAAAACAACAGGACAGTGGCGTAATGACTGTAATTTTAATAGAAAAGACCCGACACAGCAGGTTTTGATGCACCTCAATGAAGGGTACAGTTGTGTTTCTTTTAGCCACTGAACTCTAATTTGCTTTAAATGAGAAAAGACAGGGATTCATACAAAAGCTGTCTGTTTTTCTTCAGACAGACGCCTGCGCCCCTGAAAGACCAGGCATTGATGTGGCTAGCTGCTTGTCTAACTCAACACACACACACAAACACACACACACAGATTAATGAGGGGTCATTAATTCTTGTTGAATACTGGGAGAGGAGCAAAGTGTGAAAGTCAAAATGTATACTGTAGTTGGCTGCCTGAAAAAAAGGAGGGGAAAAAAGAAATTGGCACACGGGTAGCGTGTCCTTTGATACAAAATACTCTTAATACAGGTCAGTATTATTCAAGATTACTTCGTTCACAATGCCACGTTTCCATTTTAATCTGCCATTCTAAAAAGCTCTCCTTGGTGATTTTAACAGATTTCACCATTTCTGAAATAAATGTCAGGAACGCTCTGAAATGATGACATCTGAACTGAGAGGAAGCAAAGCAGCTGACAGCCGTGGCATTAAGAAAACTGCCGTTTTCACCAGATTGAGAAAAAAAGAGACAAGAAAGCAAATAAAACAGCCGCTCTCCACTCTGAATGTGCGCCGCCGAGACTTTGGCAGCCAAAAAAAAGTTGTTTCATTGTCGAAGGAAGTAGAGGTGTAATCTCGTCCCAATTTTTTGAGTTCAATACAGACGCCCCTCATCTTGCCATGCGCCCTGTTTTTGGCGTTCACTTGGTAAAACATGAAAGCAGAGTTTCCCTCACAGCGCTCAGCCACTCACCAACAGCCACTGCCAGCATGCAAAAGTTAAAACTTTATATCAAACATCGTTCGCTTGAAAAATCAACCACAAGGCCAAAATGTTGTTCAGTGTTGTAGTCGGTCAATAGGAAATTATACTTTTCTCATTAACGATAATCTCATTAAAGGTTTTTAATCAAATGGAAATTTTTGAAAGTTTTAAATTTTCATCCATGGCTCGGTCCAACTTCCACAGTGATGCAGATGGAAGCATCAAACTCATTGGCTGCTTTTTGATTTATTATTATGATTATTATTTTTTTATTCACAGTAATGAATAAATCAGTTGTACAGTAGTCCCTCGCTACTTCACGGTTCGGTTATCGCGGACTCGCTCTATCACGGTTTTTCAAAATAAGATCGGACAGGTCACACAGTTGGCTGATTGATGGACGAGCCACACGATAAGCATGGGATTTTTATTTAAAATAAATTATTTTATATTACTATTTATCACCTCCAGCACCTTTGTGCAGCCCTTACTGCAGGATAAACTTCCTGCTGCAGCTGATCAGCTGTTCCGGGTGACCGGGCTTTCAGTGTGGCTGCCCCCCACCTGTGGAACTCTCTTACTGACTGTCTGAGAGCCCCACAGTCTGTGGTTGACTTTAAGAGCGGCTTGAAGACCTTTCTTTTCAACCGAGCATACTCTACCTCCTCATGATTCTACTTTTGATCTTAGCTGATACTGTTATTGATTTTAATTGTTTTATTATTTGTTTTATTGACATTTAATTCTGTTGCACCTTGTAGCACTTTGAGATTTTCATTAATGAAAAGTGCGTTATAAATTGAATTCATTATTATTATTATTATTATTCTCCGTGCAGAGCGGAGAAGTGGGCGTGGCCAAGAGCGCTTGCAGGTGGCAAAGAGCAGAGGTGGCAGGGAGATGAAATCATGACATTCTGTCTCTTTTAGAGCATTTAGAGTTTAGAAACATTGTTTAGAATATTATAAGAGTGTGGGAAGGGTTTAAATGCC
>JBBPBX010025887.1:22552-38519 GCA_038048925.1 Garcialebias charrua
ATATATATATATATATAAATAAATATATATATATATATATATATATATATATATACATACACACATATATATATACAGCATACTACATATATATGGTGGGCATAAATACAGTACAGTAATATTACATTCACAAAATACTAACAATAATATGTTCATCTTACTTGTGAAAAGTTATCCCCCGGTCCCTGACATCAACAGTTTTCCGATTTGAACACGAATAAGCCGAGCAATGCGGAGGCATCTCTGTTGTTTTGGTGCAGCAAGGTTCGAGGGTGACAACTCCAAGATGGCCGCCCTAAATCCTGTGCCGGAGCAGGCTATGGGGCATCTAGTGTTATATATGATATCTATGGTATCATAGTACTTCGGCATCTACTTTTTGTGTAGTATTTATTCAATAATTTCTTTTTGGAATTACATTAAGGATTTTTTTTAACCATTAGTGGCATTAAAGTTATAAAATATGCATATAACTTAAAATTATGCTTTTATTTTGTATTCTCAAGAGGGATGGAAAATGTGTATCAAGATAGAAAGTACAATAACAATAACCTAATTTATGACTGACATGAAGCTCTGCTTTAGAAAACTGTAAGGAGTAACAAACCTGAAAACTACAGAGACTTGAAATATTTTGAAATATTTTATTTTGGGTGGCACAACTGGTAGAGCTGCTGCCTCTCAGCGAGAAGGTTGCCGGTTCAAATCCCGGTCCGGGGCCTTTCTGGGTGGAGTTTGCATGTTCTCCCCGTGCATGCGTGGGTTTCCTCCGGGTACTCCGGTTTCCTCCCACAGACCAAAAAACATGCTTGTTAGGCTGATTGGTGACTCTAAATTGACCCTAGGTGTGAGTGTGAGAGTGGATGGTTGTTTGGTGTGAGTGAGACAGGTCCCTCTTGTAAATGAGTCCCCGTGACTCAACGAGGCTATAAATAAAGGTTGAATGAATTTTAAATTAAAAGTTTCATACCATACCATAACATACCATTTATGGCTACAAGGCCCAAAGTGCTGTACAAACAGACAAAAAACAGGCAACACACAAGCAACTACAGTATTTAGTATGAGATAAGACGGCCTATCAAGGCCAGTCGGTGAGCCAAATTTCAGATAAACACGATTTGTTTTGGGGACAGGCAGAACTTTAATGACATCTCAGTCTGTGTCGGTCCACTCGCTTCCGAAATGTCCAAATTAAATGACCATACCAATGGAACATGCCTAAGAAAAAAATCCCTGAGATCTAATCCATTCAGCCAAAGTCTGGATTCTCGAGACATAATAATAATAATAATAATAATATAATAATAATCTTCTTCTTCTTCTTCTTTAGGCTTTTCCCTTTTCAGGGGTCGCCACAGCGAGTCATCCTCCTCCACCTCCTCTGCATCCTCTGTCCTCACTCCAACTACCTTCATGTCCTCTCTAACTGCATCCATATATCTCCTCTTTGGCCTCCCTCTTTGTCTTTTTCCTGGCAGCTGCATTTCTAACATCCTTCTACCAATATACCCACTGTCCCTCCTCTGGACATGTCCAAACCATCTCAGTCTGGCCTCCCTAACTTTATCTCCCAGTTGTTCAACATGTGCTGTACCTCTGATGATCTCATTCCTGATCTTATCCATCCTTGTCACTCCTAAGGAGAACCTCAGCATCTTCATTTCTGCTACTTCCAGTTCTTTCTCCTGTCTTTTTGTCAGTGACACTGTGTCCAGACCATACAACAGAGCTGGTCTCACCACTGTCTTGTAAACTTTTCCTTTGACCTTTGCTGATGTAACCTGGTTGTATTTCTCCTTTGTTATAATTACACAAAATGTCTTTTTGTATTGTTGTATTATTGTATAATGTTTATTACCTGACTGAAACGAACCCGGGATCCGAAGGTCGCGGGTTCGCGCCCCGGCCACTACCCAGCTTGGGGTGTCTATGAGTGCACACCTATTTCTCCAGCTCCTCGGGCGCTTTCGGGCTGCTCACTGCACCACCTGGTAGGTGGTTGGGTTAAATGCAGAGACGAATTTCGTCTGTGTATGGGAACATACGCAGATGACAGGAATAGACATTATATTATTATATAAACATCACTATCATTATTTTAGCCATGTTTCTTTAAGATCGGATGCCCCTCCTTTTTATTTCTTCTTCTGTGGTTTTGTCTTTAAATTGTTTGCACCCCTTAGACTCTCCCCTTTTGTCACGTTGTCCTGTGGGAGAGGTGCGTGCTCTTTATTTTTCATCTACATACATTCAGCTTATTTATAGATTTATTAAGTTAATTTTTATGTACTTTTGTTCTGTGTAGGACTTGGAGTGGGCAGCTTCTAACACGGTGGTTTTGTGTGTTTCATGTCTGTCAGGTATGTTTTATAAGAATGTTAGCCTTTTGTCACGTTGTCCTGTGGGAGAGGACTTGGAGTGGGCAGCTTCTAACACGGTGGTTTTGTGTGTTTCATGTCTGTCAGAATAAACCAAGTCATCCTGTTAAGCCAAACCGTGTCACGGACTGATCAATTCATAAACCAGCACAACGCAGAAAGGATCCGGTTACACTGACACCTTTTTGTCACAAATCACTCCTGATACTTTTCTCTCCATCCGCTCCATCCTGCCTGGACTCTCTTCTTCACTTCTTTACCACATTCTCCATTTTCCTGGACAGTGGACCCCAAGTACTTGAAGTCCTGCACCTTTGTGACCTCTGCTCCTTGTAGCCTCACTGTTCCACTGGCCTCCCTCTCATTCACACACATGTACTCTGTCTTACTACGGCTGACTTTCATTCCTCTTCTTTCAAGAGCATACCTCCACCTCTCCAAGTTCTCTTCCACCTGTTCCCTGTTCTCACCACATATCACAATGTCATCTGCAAACATCATAGTCCATGGGGATTCCTGCCTGACCTCATCTGTTAGTCGGTCCATCACCAGAGCAAACAAGAAGGGGCTCAGAGCCGATCCTTGATGCAATCCCACCTCCACCTTGAAGCTATCTGTCACTCCTACAGCACATCTCACCACTGTCCTGCTGTCTTCATACATGTCCTGTACCAGTCTAACATACTTTTCTGCCACTCCAGATTTCCTCATGCAATACCACACCTCCTCTCTTGGCACCCTGTCATATGCTTTTTCTAAATCCACAAACACACAATGGAGTTCTTTCTGACCCTCTCTGTACTTCTCTATCAACATCCTCAAAGCAAAGATGGCATCTGTGGTGCTCTTTCTTGGCATGAAACCATACTGCTGCTCACAGATAGTCACCTCTTGTCTAAGCCTTCCTTCCACAACTCTCTCCCAGATCTTCATCGTGTGGCTCATCAACTTAATTCCCCTGTAGTTGCTACAACTCTGTACATCACCCTTGTTCTTAAAAATGGGCACCAGCACACTTCTTCTCCATTCTTCAGGCATTTTTTTGGCAGCACGGTGGCACAACTGGTAGAGCTGCTGCCTCTCAGCGAGCAGGTCCCCGGTTCAAATCCCGGTCCGGGGGCCTTTCTGGGTGGAGTTTGCATGTTCTCTCCGTGCATGCGTGGGTTTTCTCCGGGTGCTCCGGTTTCCTCCCACAGTCCAAAAACATGCATGTTAGGCTGATTGGTGACTCTAAATTGACCCTGGGTGTGAGTGAGACAGGTCCCTCTTGTAAATGAGTCACCGTGGCTCAACGAGGCTAGCCTGTATGAATAAAGGTTGAATGAAAAAAAAAATTCTCACCCTCAAATATTCCATTAAATATTTGGGTCAAAACCCTCACTGCCATCTCTCCAAGACATTTCCAAACCTCCACTGGTATGTCATCAGGTCCTACTGCCTTCCCCTTCTTCATTCTTTTCAAAGCTTTTCGGACTTCACCCTCACTAATCTTTCCCACTTCCTGGTACACAATATGACCTCCACTCTTCTTTCTCTTTCATTCTCTTCATTCATTAGCTCCTCAAAGTAATCCTTCCATCTTCCTGTCACACTCTCCTCACTTGTTAGAACATTCCCATCTTTAATAAGCCTAACCTGCTGCACATCCTTTCCAGCATGATCCCTCTGTCTTGCCAATCGATACAAGTCCTTCTCGCCCTCTTTACCATACCATACCATTTTATTTATAAAGCACTTTCAACAGGAACAAGTCCACAGCAAAGTGCTGAACAAACAAACACGTAACAGGCAACACAGACAATGAAATACAACACGAAAAACATAAAAACATTGCAGATCATAAGTAAAACGATCAAATATAAATCTCTTTAGTGTCCAGTCTCCCATACAACTCATTGTACGCCCTCTGCTTTGCCTTAGCTACTTCCCTCTTTGCTCTATGTCCCATCTCCTTATATTCCTGTCTCCTCTCTTCAGTCCTCTCACTGTCATATTTCTTCTTGGCTAATCTCTTTCTTTGAATGGCGTCCTGCACTTCACTATTCCACCACCAGGTTTCCTTATCTTCCATTCTCTGTCCAGATGACACACCAAGTACCTTCCTACCTGTCTCTCTAATTACTGTTGCTGTAGTAGCCCAGTCACTTGGAAGCTCTTTCTTACCACCCAGAGCCTTTAACAGCTCGTCTCTGAATTTCTCACAACATTCTTCCTTCTTTAGCTTCCACCATTTGGTCTTCTTCTCTGATTTTACTCTTTTTCTCTTCTTCGCAACAACAGTCATTCTACACACAACCATCCGATGCTGTCTGGCCACGCTCTCCCCTGCCACAACCTTACAGTCTCCAATCTCTCTCAGGTTTCCTCTTCTACACAGAATGTAGTCGACCTGTGTACTCCTTCCTCCACTCTTATAGGTCACTCTATGTTCCTCCCTCTTTTGGAAATAGGTATTGACTATAGCCATTTCCATTCTCTTGGCAAAATCCACCACCATCTGTCCTTCCTGGTTTCTTTCCTTGACACCAAACCTACCCATCACTTCCTCATCCCCTCTGTTTCCTTCACCAACATGTCCATTCAGGTCTGCTCCAATCACCACTCTTTCCTCCCTGGGAATACTCTCTATCACTTCATCCAAATCTTTCCAAAATTTATCTTTCTCCTCCCCATCACATCCAACCTGTGGAGCATAACCACTGACTATGTTTAGCATCAGACCTTCTACTTCTACCTTCAGACACATCACCCTATCTGACACTCTCTTCACCTCTAATAATAATAATAATAATTAATTCAATTTATAACGCACTTTTCATTACTGAAAATCTCAAAGTGCTACACATATATTGAATGCTACACACATTCATAAACCGGTGGCGGCAGACTACCATGCAAGGTGCTTTCCAGTCCTACCGGGAGCAACTCAGGGTTAAGTGTCTTGCCCAAGGACACAACGACACATGGTGCGGGTCCCGGGAGTCGAACCGCCAACTTTCCGATCGGGAGACGACTGCCCTTACCACTACGCCACGGCCGCTCTACTACATTCTTTGCCAACTCCTCCTTCAGGATCACCCCTACTCCATTTCTCTTTCTATCCACACCATGGTAAAACAGTTTGAAACCTGCTCCAATACTGCGAGCCTTGCTACCCTTCCACTTGGTCTCTTGGACACATAATAATAATAATAATAATAATAATAATAATAATAATAATAATAATAATAATAATAATAATAATAATCATCATCATCATCATCATCATCATTGTATTCAAAAGTGCCTTGGACACCCAAGGACACATGAACCAAGCCATCATGTAAGGCAGGCAGCCTGACCTGATCCAGATTAGCCGCCGACGTCTTCCTTGTGTTGATAGACCAGGAACCAGCCAAATCTAAAATGCAGGAACCAGTTATCATAAATCCAATTAAATATGTGACAGCAGAGATAGACACGTCATCAAGTCTTCCAAGTCAATGAGATATCCAGCTGTGTGCATGCCAGCAGGGCAAATCAGCTCACCTACAGCCTGTCTTCTTTTTGAAGAAATGTTATCAGTTGTGTTGAGAGACCAACTGACCAAATTGAAGTAAGATTCGGAAGATTTTGTAGAAGAGAGGTTCTCAGATACGCGGACAGTTTCACAGACAAGACAAAACAAAAGCAAAGCGGAGACCGAGAGGAGACGTCCGCCCTTGAGAGCAAGTGTTGAAAATGACACTCGAGTGCCATCTAGTGGCTGAAAATGGTATAATATTTTCAATGTCAGAATGAATGAAAACTGTCATATCTCAGCCAAAAATTGGTTTATAAATATGGGGAGAGAAAAAATTAATAAGTTGCTTCGGTGTATAAGTCGCAGGGCATGTAAATTATGAAGAAGAAAAAACTGCAACTTATAGGCCAAAAAATACGGTAAAACGATCTTATGGTGAGAACTGATGGAGCTGTAAACATTTTGGTCAAACCTATTTTATAAACTAATGAGGACGTCACACACAGAGTATGTGCTATGAATAACTCTCAGTTACTCTCACGTCACATTTTAGCTCTACGTTAAATAGATTCAGTATTGGCCATTTTTAAGTTTCCCAAGTTTTCTTAGCTGTGGCAGCTATTTGGAATTGAACTGACTTCAAAAAGTTAATCAGATGAAGTTGTACATCCAATTATTACTTTCTAAGAGTTTAGATCAAATCCATCCAGTGATTCATGAGGTATTTTCCTAACAGACAATTGACAAAATTATAGCTATTTTTGTGATTTCCAATGTAAGCTGTATCCATTTTGACGGTAGCCACCAGCTGCTGATGTACATGTAAGTACTTACTGTACTTTCTGCAAATGTTTAAAATTAATTTACTGGTTCATGCACGACGAGATATTTTGATAAAAACCATACACTTAAACACAAACAGACACAGGTAAAATATTATTGTCCTCCTTCCCTCTTTGGCAACAGACAATTATAAAATCATTATTGTCTTTGTACGAAGCAAGTGTATTCCGTTTGGGGTTAACATACATCGCCAAGACTTTACCCCTGATGAATACTTTGGAAACTTTCAAAAGTGAAAGTTGTACAGCTTCTGCGGTTTGGATGAAACCAAAATGGCCTTTTATTGCATGTTTTAACAGCTGCTAAGATTTGTGTTTTTTGCAGATAAAGCAGGAGAAAGAGAACCATTCTGAGGTGGAGACTAGGGAAGAATTCATCAAGCTCTTATATGGCCATGCTGATGTGGGATGAGAAAAAGAGGATTACCCTGAGTGAAATCCTCGCTCGTGTCTTTATTACCATGAAGCACCGCAATGCTGAGAGGGAAATGTTCTGACCCGGAGGACAGAGCCCCTCTCCTTGCTGTGAGGAAGATCCAAATCTTGTCAAAGAAGACCACAGACAGCCTGGAAACTTCAGACGGAGAAGGAAAACAACAAACTGACTACGATTTCAATGCAAAACATCAACATTTAATTAATCTGTCAAATCGTTGTGCCACCATTTATCATACTGTATACAGCAGGCACAAAAATAACTTCAAATCTGTGTATTTTAGGAACTTTTGTTTGTTGTAACTGACAGAGACAGATAGACACATTTGTCATTTTAGGATCCACACCAGGAAATTGTAACATTTTTGTTTTGCTGCTTGCTAAAATTTACTCTTAAGTCTCTAACATTACCTTTTTCATGGAAATAAAAAAAAAGTAGAATACATGTAATCTGTGATGATAATATATTATCTGTCTTCACTTTAGCCAAATTGCATCTTGTTTTGTTTTGTTCATTTGTTGTTTGTGTGTTTATCTGTTTTTGTTCTTTATGCATACTCATAATAAACATGCAAAAACTCAAAGTTTCCTATTTTTTACTAAATTTAGTGGGGCACATTTAAATATGTATAAATGTATTCATATTCTTTAAACACAACAAATATTATCTTATAAAAGCTACCATAGAGGCATCAATTTCATCAAATCAAGGTATTGCTTTAAGTACATTTCTCAGAGTATATATTTTTTGCTTCATTTATTGTTTATTCATTTCAATTTTTTTAAATACAAAAGAACAAAAAGTTTTACAAAATAATGATGTAGAAAAATAAAGAACAAATTTAAAATGAAAGGAAGCAGAAGAAGAAAATAATCTTATAATATCTGCCCCTTTTTGTAAAAACAAAATTCCATTCAAACAATCAATTCATATATTGTTTTTAAAACCATCAAACATTTCTTGCAATATCTCGATCAGTAGAGCTGGTTTTGAAAAACTGTAGTGCCTAATTAAAACCTATAGAGGGCGCACAACTCTGACGAGAAACCGGAAGTTGCGCAGTAGCTTTGTGAGCGACATTTTAAATAAACACGAAGCTAACCGCTTAGCTAAGCGAGCTCGCGAACCTGTGACTCGGCTGCGTCAAAAACTCATTAAATATTCCTAATTTTGTAAAGAACAACGTGAATCAAACTAAGTCCTTTTTATGCGACACAAGTTAGGGAGCCTAATAAATACAGGAGATGTTAAAAAGTACGACATTGTGATAGGAATCAACTAACGCTGTGGTAAGTTCAAACGTAGATGACTCGAGCACTACCTGTGTGTGTATGTGGGCTATCGCTACTAGCTGCTAGCTAGTACTGACTCGATTCTGCCTGGTTGCGCTCTCTGGATAGATACTGCTGCCGTTTATAGAATCTGCAATTGCAGCTGTCCTGCAACCTGATTATTTTTCCACGACTTGTGATCTTATCGCCAAGTTTACGAAGGGCCGACCGAGATATTAGCTTCACTACGCAGCAAAGGTTGAATTCGCCTCAGCTAGCCACAGACGCAACTAATTAAAAATTCAAACAAAATGAGTATGAATATGTATATGGAGTGGCTGAATATTAAGTAATTGTCTTTTATGAAGCCTTGGGTGCAAAATTACATTATTGTTTCACTGCAAAATCGAGAAAACATGGTCAGTTTGTGTTTGATAGAAATGTTTTTTGTTAGATTTGTATTCCAGGTGTCTTTTTTATTGTTATTAAGATGTAATACCTGTTTTGTTTTGTAGCTTACGTGCATATTGCAGATGCAGACTAAAATGTTGTTGGTTTGATAAATCAGTGCTTGCTCATTTAAATAAACCAATAAATCTTCTTTATGATATTGGTAGCATGTCTTATTTAATTTATTAGGTCATTGTCTTAAATAAAACTGAAGGGATACACAGTTGGGATCTTATTATTTACTGTTTCACAAGTATTTCTAAAGATTTGGTAATCCAGGTAACACGTGTCAGCCTTCTGACAACATGGTTGACTGACTTGTCTTGTTTTCTTTCTTTCAGCAGGTGAGTTCCTGTCCAGGCACATTGGTCCATATTTGCTGGACCATTGGGCTCTGGGCTTAACTAGCTGAAAAAAATGGCTGATTTAGAGAAGGCAGAGGAATTTCTGGATGCTGAATGTCTCCCAGTGTGCCTTGATGAAACACAATCAGCCACCACTTCTGTTCAAGGAGAACAAGATGAGCATCTGAAAACAGAGACCACCACTAGTACCAGTTCACCTCCAAGGGAGAAGGAGGATGACAGCCCCTTGAATACTGAGGGTGAGCAAAGTCTCCTCTCCATGCCATGCCTGATGAAAGAACTTCGTCGTGACTCCTCAGAGTCCCAGCATTCATCTGCAGGGAGTGACAAGCCCGCGCCGCCTCCTATTTACGAGAGTGACTCATCAAATCCCTGCATGCTCTCACCTTCATCCAGTGGTCACCTGGCTGACTCAGACACACTTTCCTCAGGGGAAGGTGGTGCTAATCCTCTTGTTGAAGATGAACAGGGCAGAATGGAAGCTGCAAATGATCCAGGGCAAAAAGCAAAAGGACGAACATCTGCTTCTGGAGGGAGGAAATCTCGGCGGTCGCATTCAGAAAGTGAGATGCCCCCAAATGCAATGGCTGCAAAGAAGAACCGCTGCCAGCTGACGGAGGCAGCAGCGGGGCCGGAAAAACAAACCAATGGCAAGCTGGCAAAAGTGAAAGGTCACAGGAGCCAGAAACACAAGGAGCGTATACGTCTTCTGAGGCAGAAACGAGAGGCGGCAGCACGGAAGAAGTATAACCTGCTGCAGGACAGCAGTACCAGTGACAGTGAACTCACGTGTGACTCCAGCACCAGCTCCTCAGACGACGATGACACTTCTGGAGGTAGCAAGACAATCAAGACTGATATTCCAGGTAACCTTCAGTGATCTTGCCATATTCTTATTGCACAGTACTACATGCTTAAAAGTAATATAGACAACAGAATACACATTATGATTAAATACAAACAAAATATAACAATACTGTAGTGACACTTTGTCAACAGTCTGACACAGTTTAGTCTGACAGTTTAGCATGCTCCATTAGTTTAAAACAAACAGAATGTAAATTTCTTTTTTTATGGAGTTTTTGCTGTTTGTGCTTGTTTTACCAACCATTTTACATTTTCTTTTTTCTTGTTAATTTCTCATTCGTCATCTATAGTCATTCTCATTGTCTTTAAACGTATAAATGTTGTTTAGAGGATCAATGTTTAGTCACTTGTTAGTGTACGGTTCATGTGTCTGAGCTTTGTCTTGTAGTTTGCATGCTGTGGAAGTCTAGTTGATGTCGTTCAGTTCGTGAAGTGGTAATAATCTTAACCTTCAGTGTGATTTCTGCAGTTTAACATGTGAGTCATGGATTTCCTCAACCACTGTTCTAAACTGATATGAGCAAAGGCAATATTTTTTTTAAAGAGTTTTGCCATATCACCTAAATCACTGTTAGGAATTTACTATACAGGTGGTCCCCGACTTACGAACAAGTTCCGTTCCTACGCACCGTTCGTAACATGAAATTAATGTAAGTCGGAACGTATTACATGCGGCGTTCGTAAAACCGTATTTTTGCCGTAAGACGGAAAATGCATGCTAACGCTGCGCCGCACACCCGTTTATCGACATGAGACTGAACAAGCGTACATATTGGTCCGTAAACATGCACAGAACTTTATTTACAAACGGTTAGTTAACACGGTGTACCCAACACATAATAAAATGTTAATTTCTTACTTTGAGCTGGTCAAGCCTGTCTCCGTCTTTTAGCATGTTAGCTCGTTGCACGTCCGAGCTCTACAACTTCGTGCTGTTTCACGCGGTCCGGTCCAAACTGTTTACAGGAAGGACTGTTAGCATGTTAACTCCATACATTTGGAGCCAGAAAAAGAGTTAATAACTTACTGAAAGCCGTTTCTCTGCGGTGTCATTCCAAAACAAGCTGCACCCGTTAGCATTAGCCCATATAAGAGGCTGCCGCAGCTGTTTGTCCGCCTTTTAGCATGTTAGCTCGGTGTCCATCCAACATCTTAAGGCCCCAGCAAAGCTCTGTGTAAGGCAGTACGCCGCTGTACGCCGTACGTACGCAGAGGCACAAGCGTAGCCCCGTCTGGCACGAACGCGCAAAGCTCAAATTTTACGACCGCGTATGCGAGGCGCGTTGTCTCACAATAAACTGCCCGGCGCCAGACTGTTTTGTATGCGACACTAATGTATTAAATTCCCCTTCTTCATCCCTGATCTGGACTTTTCTTTTGTTTGTTTTTTGCCAAAAGTCAAGTGATCGCTTCCTCCTTCGACTCCATGACTGAAATTATGAGAAATGAATGAATTTGTCACGAGCAAATTAAACTCGGGTCCTACGTGGCTGCACGAGGTTCTGTGGATTTCCTGGTGGGCTGTGGGCTGCAGGACCAGCGCTCCCTGTTTTTATTTTTATTTTTTTAGAACTTTTTATTAACATATAAAGTTTAGAACACCGCAGCGGCTGCAGCCTGAGCCAGCTCGTGCCTTTTTTTTTCCCCCACCCGACCTGTCAATCAATTCAGTAGGCGTGTCAGCAAACGACCAATCAGCTACCTCAGTTTGTCCCGTAGATAAACGCTCTGCGCGCAGCTGCTCAAATTACGACAAGAAGTTGGAGCGAAAACGCAAGCATTTAACGCGAGAACAAATGCAGAGCTGTGCTTGTGAACGCGTGCGCACAGAACATGCACGTGGAGCGGCGTACAGGTCATACGCAGAGCTCTGCCTGGGCCATTAGGCTGCCAGGCAGACATCGAGGCAAGCTCCCGGCCGCAGCTGGCCTCAACGCCGCCAGTTGGCTCGGTGTCCCCGGTGGGGGTCCGCGTTAGCATCTTAGCTGCGCCCGTTAGCGTTAGCCCATCTAAAAGGCTGCCGCAGCTGTTTGTCCGCCCTTTAGCATGTTAGCTCGGTGTCCATCCGACATCTTAGGCTGCTAGGCGGACATCGAGGCGAGCTCCCGGCCGCAGATGGCCTCTCCGCCGCCTGCACAGAACACCGGCTGATGGCAGGGACAGTAGCGGCGGGATGGTCACCGGATCCCGCGGTGAGCTGGTGGTGTCGATCGGCGTGGTGGGATGCAGCAGAGCGATCGGCGGCTGCTGCTCCGGGCCTGAGACGTTCACCGAGCGTTTCCAGCTCATTTATCCGTATGTGGCAACCTCTGATCGGACACACAGACCTCCAAAGCCAGCTGTCGAGGCCGGAGCTAACCGAAGCTAACCGCAAAATGGCGGGCACCGCCGAAAACTGTCGGAAACTGTGCAAATAGGCTTAAAAATTATAATAAAAAAATAATAATAATTATACTTTATTTATAAAGCCATTTAAAACAACCACAGCTGCAACAAAGTGCTGTACACATGAAATCAAGAACATTTAAACACACCAATTTTTTTTTATATTATTACCGTATTATTGTTTATTTATTTTTTTATTTCATATTTTTATTACCGTAATATGATGCGTTCGTAAAGTCGGATTGCCGTGAGTCGAGGCCGTCGTAAGTTGGGGACCACCCGTATCTTGGTTTTTTTGTGTGTGTATTTTTAATCAATCGGGCTAGTTTTGTTTTGTTGATCCAAGTTGGTGATGCTTTATTCTGCCCACGCAAGATTAAATTTTTTTTCTTTTTCTCAAATTTATTTACATGGCTCTTACCATTTTTAAAGAGTTAGGCAGCTTTTGTGTATTTCCCTTCTTGCATACGGTACTCATCTCTGACTGAAGATGTCATTGACTAAGAAATAGAGATGTCCCACACTTACAAGAGGGAAAAGTGATTGTAGTGTTTTTTGTATGCACATTGGCACTCCCCAGGTTTGAAACTATCTTAGTGAGCTGTAGTGTCAAGTACTAATACTTGGCTATTGGAAGAAATGTCGTTGTTTACTGGAGATTAAAATTTTCAATTAAGGTTTTACCCACAATTTCTTTCTTATACAGAACCTTAAATATTGCACGTAAAAATATTTAAAAATAAATTACTATTTAACTTTTTATATTACCGTAGAACTTGTATGACCAGGTTGTTGCATTAAGAACTTTACAGATGTGTTTTGGCAGATTAAATCTTACTTTTTAGATTTTCAGTTTTCAATCTTTTTTTTTGTTGTGTTTTTTTAGATGAATTTGTGTAAAATATTCTCCAAACCATATTCACAGAATCAGTCACCCAAAACATTCAGTTTTCTTTTAGGGATCTTTAGTACATGAACTATTTTCTGCCATTTTTACATTATGGACACAGTTTTAAGTGCTACAACTGCATGATGTAGTTCATCAGCATGAAAGAGTCGATCTGCATGTAACCAAAAACAATCATTTTCTATTTTATGCACAAGTCCACCTCCGAAGCATGAAAGTGCTACTGTATTTTCTTATGGCTTGGCCTCAATGTCTTTAAAGCTGGCTTCAGACGTGCATCGGAGAGTTCCAGAGTGGGAGCCCACATTCAGGGGCTACTGGACACCAGTTCGTGGGACAGGAATGGCATCGGCAGTGTTCTGGAGGAGGCTATGACGCGCTTTGCTGTCATGCAGCGTCAGACTGAGGAGCGCTTTCGCATCTGGATGGAAAAGCTTGCACACCTCGACTCGGACAACGATTCATCCAAACGCTCAAGTGATGCCCCCGAGGGTCAGCAGGGAGCCCGCTTGTCCCCCCCAAGTTCCTTTTTACCGTCATCGGAGTCTGCAGAGACCATGGCTGCCTACATGCTGGCACGAGAGAACAACAGTCTCACCCCCGCCCCTATAAACAACAATAACATCCTTCCTGAAGTTGTCGCCCAGAATGGGAATCTAGGTGTTCCAGATCCTGGTCTCTTGAATGTTTAGATTTCACCTTTGCTTCATGATTTGCTGTGTCATACAAGACTTGTAGAACTAGCTGATTCTGAAAGCATGGCAATGGAAAATACTACGGATGTGAGTTCCCTAAGCAGATGCGATATTACCAGCAGATGGGCCTGAGCTGGTCATTTGAACTGGACTCTGCTGACATGAGACTCCATGTTTCTGCTGGCACTGAATCACTGTGAGATTTGACATTCAGACATATTCATCTCATTTGTGAAGTGGAGGCAGAACATATCTCACCACACTGATAAATCAGGGCTCTTAAAGTACTACGTATTGTTTGGCTTGTTTGTTTTTTGTTTAGCTGTACAAACACAGATTATCTAATTCATATAGTGTGTATTACAGCACCCATGACCCGTGATCATTACTGTGCTGGGTAGGTGTCGCTGTGTAATAGCATGTGCCTTGTCTTTTTAAAGTCATGGTATCATAGATGAAGCATTTTCAGTGCTGTTTCTGTAGCATTCAAGTTTATTTTCTCGACCCATGTGCAGTTTACAAATGCTTCAGGAAAACGTTGTGAAGTTTCATTTTAGGTGACATAGCTTTACTAACATCAAAACATTTATCATAAACTTATCCGCAAATCAAAATATGACATGCTTGACTTCTTTAGTGTTTATTATTAAGATTTGCGTTCATTTTTTAAAATTTATATTTTACGCAGGCCTTTCTGTTACATTTGTTGCTATTGCTGCCATTTTGCGGTGTGGAGAAGTAGTGAGGGAGAAAAGGTCAAACCTAGTCCATTTTTAGGAGTCAGATAATCGGCAGCATCAAATGACTCACGGGTTTCTTCGTTTTAGCTGCACTGCCAAGAGCATTAAAATTTCCCCAATATTATATTTGTCTAGTTAGGTTTTGTTTGCACTGGTTTTGCCTGCTAGCTTGGCCTTTTTCTCCATGAGATGCTGAATGCATCTTAAACTTCATCCTAAAAGTCAAGATACCGATTTACACGCTGGTAGTACTGCCGCGTGGAGCATGGCTGTGTTTAAGCAGACTGGGAAAAAAGAAGAAAGTACGGATCTGGGTGATGACATGGTTAAATCTCTGGTTCAGATCCTGTGCTCTCTAAACTCCCTCTAAATTTTACTAACTTAATCTGACCGTGGATGTAGCTGCTCTAATTACTGCTAACACTACAAACCATCAGACGTGCATGAAGGAATCCATAAAAACTTTTTTTATTAACATTGGATGCTAAGCATTTTTTGTATGTAAATAGCTGTCCGTTTTACAGAACCTAAAGCTGAACACATTGTTGCTCTTGTTTGCATGCTATTATATCAATATGTAGTATGTGCAACGCCAAAATAATTCTCATCAGCAGCATGTGTGCAAGATATAACTGTTTGCGGATAAGTGGTGGCAGACAGGATGATTTATCTTATTTCTCTTGCCTTTTTTTTTATTTTTATGTTTGCCATTCATGATTCCAGCCTCTAGATTTGTTCAAACTAAAGGTACCTTTTTTAATTAAAATTTTTGCCAACACAATGAAGAGAAGTTAGTGCAAACAATATGTGCACTGAAAAATATTCAGGGACAGTCCAATGTTTACCAAAGAGACTATCCTTGTTTACATTTGTCCTTTTTTCATTCATTTATACCCAACCTTTACACTGGCAAGTGCTTTGTTTCTCTGGTACCTGTGTATTTCAGTGCTCTCACATCTCCTAATGTACATTCTGTCCAGACACCCTCCCCGCTCTAACACCTACACATATGTCTGGTTTACAGAGACTGCAACTCTTCTTAGAGATTCTGTTTACAGGGTAGCACAAAGCTATACATTTCTGCTTTTTCTCTCTAGTGTCCAATTACATTTAATTCACTCACCAA